>RJWJ010011094.1:0-45266 GCA_004363605.1 Indri indri
CCCCCCGCCCCACTTATTCATTCATGAAGTCAACACACACGTGTTCAGTGCTTTATGCAGTATGGGGCATTGCAGGCGGCCCGGGGGCTATAGTGGTGAACAGTCCTCAGAGAGGGACTGTTCCTGTCTTCAGACTTTCTAGTCTGGCTGGAGAGAAGATGTCAAAGCTTAATAGCAACAAAGTGAGATAAATAATGTGTTGAGGGTAAGCACAGGATGACATTGAAGAAGAGAGCGTCCTACACTGGAAGGAAATCAAAAGATGTAAGTGACTTCCAAATATGAACCAAAAGACATTCTATAAAAAAAGACATCTGCACTTGAATGTTTATAGCTGCACAATTCACAAGTGCAAAGATGTGGAAACAACCCAAGTGCCCATCAATACATGAGTGGATTGATAAAATGTGGTATAGAAATACCATGGAGTACTACTCAGCCACAAAAAACAGTGGTGATCTAGCACCTCTTGTATTATCCTAGATGGAGCTGCAGCCCATTCTTCTAAGTGAAGTATCACAAGAATGGAAAAACAAGCACCACAGGTACTCACCATCAAATTGGTACTAACTGATCAACACTTATGTGCACATATGGAAGTAACATTCATTGGTGTTGGGCAGGTGGAAAGGGGGAGGAGGAGATGGCTGTATTCACACCTAATGTGTGCGGTGCACACTGTCTGGGGGATGGACATGCTTATAGCTCTGACTTGTGCAGGACAAAGGCAATATATGTAACCTAAACATTTGTACCCCTGTAACATGCTGAAATTAAAAACAAAAAATATGAACCAGACTAGGAAAGTTGGCATGTGTCTTGTTAGGGGGTTTTACCTTTATCCTACAAAGAACTGAAGTGTGAAGACTTTTGATCTTCTCTAATTTGAGTGATGTTATCCCTCCCTGATTAGAAGAAGTGTATTCGAGCACTTCTTCCCAGTGCAGTGCAGCAGAAGGGTTTGTGGCTAGAAGATACTGAAGGCAGAGTGACGGATTGGCAGGCAGCTATATGCATCTGGATGACAGAGGGCCACAGTGACAAGACTTGGAGTGACTTCGCAATCTCAGAGTGCTAGGATCAACAAACTGAGGACCCATTGTGTGGGGGCCGGGGTGAGGGCCCAGGTTGCCTTGAGTTATGTTTCTGTAGAATATCCTGGCTGGCCAGTCTTCCCCAACCAGGTGACCCGCGTTTCGTCTAGTGTTCACCCACAACCCAGTCTGATAAATATTTGCGGAACTGAACTCAATTCTGACTGCAGCATACCATCAATTTTTACTTAGAATTCCAAGTTAAAAGAGGAAAGTTGCCTGTTTACTCAGCTCCTTCCTTGGAGACAAGACAACAGGAATTGCAAAATTAAAAATCAGAGAGGAAATTTATTAAAACCGACAGTGGCAGCAGAGTTCAGGCTGCCTGTGCTCCAGCTTGACCCGGCCCGGTTAGCTTACTGGGTGATTTCATAACCACGGGGAAAACAGGCTTTAAAACAAACACTTTGCCAGTGCAAACCATCAGAGAACATTTCACTTCAGATAACAAGCGGTGATTTACTCCCAAGCTGGAGAAAATATGAGTAATTAACTCTTCAGGAAGATGAAGTGAAGGAGGAAAAACAAAGCAGACGGAGGCTGATTTCTCTCCACCTGAAGGGAAGTCTTCCAAAGCACATGAGACGAATGACCATGCAGGAAATTTAAAATGATTCCCAGTGTCCATATTTTGCATTAAGTAGCAACCTCGATGAGCATCACTTCCATTCCTCTGCATGCACATCTGACGCACAAACGAGCCAATTGCAGGTTTGCCCATAAGTAATTTTGGATTGCTGCTTCAAACCAAAAGCAGATCTGAAACTACAGCAGAGATATCTGAACCACGGCTGCGGCTTGATATTAAGTTGAAATAGGCTCTATCTAGAATACTCTGCAATGGAGTTCAGTGATTTTTTTTTTTTTTTTTAACCAACACCTGATCTAAAGTTTGTCTGAGACTGCTAGTCTAATGAAACCAAATGCCACTTTGGAACTTGGTTTTTCCCCTGCATGGTCTATACACAAGAAGCTTCCAAGAAAAAAATTGCTGAAAAGCAGGTGTGGGTCAAATCTACTCTGTCTTCAAGGCAATAGCTATTGGCAGAGAGAAATTAAGAATTGCTTTTTAAATACCGAGGTAAAATGCCTGCTTCCTTTGAACGCACTGTTTTAAATGCAATGATCGAAGGTAGTGGGATTAAGGAACTTTAACATGAGTAAGAACCTTTTCTTGGAAGCTGATTAAGAACGCAGACTCCTGGATCTCTGGAGTGTCAGTATCAGTAGATTTGGGATGAGGTCTAGGAATCTGACTTTTCACATAGCATCCCAGGTCATTCTGTTCTGGGTGGTCTGAAGACCCCATTTAGGGAAGCACCAGGAGAATCATACACATGGCTACAGGCAGGATGAAATACAGCAGAAGAAAAGGATGGAAATCTTTCTTCTTAGGTTACTTATGTAACTAGTGGCAATTGCCAGCAGATCTAAATGAGTTTAATCAGCTATTAGAGCCTTAATTAAATTCCTCTCAGTTGAAATTTCAGAATTGCCTAATTGTTACACAGCTCACATTGGAGCAGGTTTTTCTCCCGTAGTAACTGCTCTCAGGATAATCTAATATCTTTACGGATAACAGCATCAACCGTCTTAGAACCCAGGACTGATCTCGTAATTCATGAAGACGTGTTTTGATTTTTGTTATTTCCACGAACAACCAGCCTATCTGCTTCCATTCTCCTCTTGACTCTCAGCCAACAGGAGAAGAGCTCGATGCTTGTTCAACCTCACATTTAAAAGTGAAAAATCTTTGGAACAATGACCTGTCATTTTGTTCAGGAGTTCATTTATAATCTTCAGTCCCCCCAGAGCTCCTCTGTTCCCAGATCCCTGGAGATGGATAAAATTCCTATTTCTTTGGTTTTCTTTTAATTCTTTGTGTGCTCTTAAAAGTGATGAGTTCTGGCAATTAGCTAACCAGTTAATAGTGTTTTCTCTCTCTTCTTTGGTTCCACATTGGAAAGATATAACATCAGAGACATGAAAAATCAGCAAAAATAAGAACGAACTCTTTCATAATCATTAGTTAATTTTTTGAATGTGCTTCTGGGAGTCTTTCATTGTGCAACTTCTCTATCATCCGGTCCTCCGTGGGCTGTGCTAATAATGATTAAATAATTCACATGCATAACCACTGGCATTTATTGAGGTACTGTGATCACCCCAACAGGCATTTTCTCATTTCACCCTCACAATCCTACAAGAAAAAGGCCATTATTATCCTCATTTTACAGATTGGGAAACTGGGAACTTAAGTGATTTGCCAAAGACCAAAGAGCGAGAGGACGTAGAATCTGAGCTCCAGCTGCCTCAGACACCAGGGCCCGGGGCCCAGGGCCATTACCACTGCCCAATACTCCCAAAGTTGGCCTCATTTTGCTTTGAGAAATACTAAGGCAAACATGAGCCATTTACGTTGTTGAGGGACTATACCATGGATCAGTTGGCAAGAGAGTCATTAGCACCCTGCAGCTGACAGCACAATGTCCTGAGAGTTGGACCACCTGGGTTCTGGCTCCCCATTGGAATAAGAGCCTTTCCCTTCTAGAAGGACAAAGTTTCCTTCCCCCGTGAAGTACAGGAAGTAGCGGGGTGAGAGCAGCCGGAGGTGGTCTTGTTGTTTGCTGTTAACATGAAAGTTTTATTTCCTTAGTTCGCCTATGAATTGATTTTTCTAAGGACCTTGAATTCGAGCATGGAAAATGCCTCTAACAGCAGAGCTGCAGTGAGCCCTACTTTGCAGGCTGGAGGTTGAATTGCACTGCTACTAACATGGACATCCAAAAGGCGATTAGAATAGATGGGGGGCAGGGATCAACTGTTCAAACGTGAACCATGTGACAATTAGATAATTTGGGGATTTCGACCAAGAGGAATGTAATTAAGTCTCTAACAGCTGATTAGACTTCTTTGCCTCTGTGGTAATCTCCATCCATTACATAAGGGGCCTTAGAAGGGAGAATTCCATCTTTCTTTTGTATCGTGTTGTGTTTGAGATACGGTCGGCCAAGACGACACGACTCTGTTTACACTGCTGCATCTGTTATTATCGAAACCCAAACATAAACTCGGTGGCACTCCTTAAGGAGCCGCTGCCTTGAAGAAGAAAACCAGAATGCACACAGGTCTGCAAAAACAGTTCAGGAGGAGACACGAAGGCAATTAAGACAATCACGGAAACTGGAATTGGGGTGGGGGGAAGGTTAAACACATAGTATTGGCTGAGAACTTGACCTGAGGTCAGTCTTCTATTACAAAATCAGTGCTAACTATTATTATTTTTAACACCTTCACAATGACAATCTAGAAATACGATAAAGGTTTTCTTTTGACCTTCTAATGTACTTTTTCTGAGTAAATTTCAAAGATCAGCCTAGCTTCCAATTGTAAGATAAATGAAATGCCATTTGCAATTTGGCAGAGTAAATAGCTCTTTTTTGGGGAGCATTTACCTGAACAATATTTAGCAGCTCTTGTTCCCTGGGCAGAGTTGCCAGTCAGAGTTAGAAAGTGGTCAAGAGAGGTATCATCTGATCCGAGGCTGGGCGAGGAGAGGGCGTTTCGCTTGCTGGGATGATCAATTCATTCTTTCCAGCCTGAAAACTATAAGGCCGAACTTGCCCAGAAACCCGACTCCTCCTCTCACTCTATGGCAACTTTATTTTAAAAAATGAAAACCTTATAAAGTGGCAACATTTGGGGTTGAGTGTGTAACAGTTTATAAAAGGAGATAAGTTCCAGCTAATTAAATGGCAGGCTTAGGAAGCAGGAGGCTTCAATGCATCAAACCTGACTTACGGGATGTAACAGGCCAAATGCTGATGGATTTCCTCACTCAGCATTATGTAAAAGAAGCCAATTCCATTTGGATCTCAGCCCTGAACATTCAAAGTTAACCTCATTGACAGCGTCTGCAGAGTTTTACAATAAGGTTAGAGGACCTGGGAGTATCGATCAGTTGAAAAGCATTTCATCTCCTTGCCTGGAAGAAGTTACTGGGTTGTAAGCGTTGAAATGCTTGCAACTTGGTGGCAGGTCTCTGATGGGCATTTGTTCTCCTGTCTCTAGGGCAAAATAACACATTTAAATCTTTGAGATGGACGTTTTCCTTCTTCCAGATGAAAGGGCCAGGCAGGGGTGGATGCCTGGGGCCCTGCTAGTTATTACGAGGACGCTAACCAAAGCCCTTGAGCATGGGTGAAATTCACTGCTATGATGAAATGCACACAGATCAGAATTTCAATTTTCTTTAAATAAGACGGTATTTTGACAATCATTTTTCTTTGCTCAGTTCTGGCCCCAAACTACTTTGCTCCAGGCTTGTCTGAGCCCTAAAGTATTCTAACGAGAGGAACCTTTGAAATACTAAAGCCAACAGAAGATGCGATGGTGAGGAAACAGTAATAAGCTTAAAGACAGCTTTGCCCACTATTAAAAACATGATTATTAGAAGGCAGTGGGAGAGAGGAGGATTCCCTTGGGATGGGCCAGGTAAGACTCGTTATTTCAGATAAGACTGAGCCTAAGTAACCTAGGACTGTCAATCTTATTTCGCTCAAACCAATTATCCTCATCTCAGACATTAATCAACAATTCCAGAGCCCTGTGGAGCCACTGGGAGAAAATGAGAATTGCGGTAACCAATCAGGCAGCTACTCACCATTGCTTTTCCAGCAGAATTATATTGGCAACCTCAGCAGTTTAAAAGAACCCTATACTCATTTGGAGTCAGAAGGGCCAAGTTCAAGTTCGACTATGATGCTTACTGGCTTTGTCACCTTAGTTAGGTGAAAACCTTTGAGACTCATGTAAATTGCAGCCAAAGGCAGATCCCAACGTTCCTGATTATTCTGAGTGTTAAAATCAATAAGCAAAGCGATTTTCTAGGCTTTCAGTTACTTAGGGTCAGATTACATTGATTTCATTTGTTCGTTCATTCAACATGTATTCATGGAGTGCCTACTATGTGCCATAACTGTTCTAACACTGGTGACATGGCAGGGAATAGACACGAGGTCCGGGGTCAGCAAATTACAGCCCAAGGGCGAACTGTTTTTGTACAGCCCATGAGCTAAGAACGGGTTTTCCATTTTTAAAGGGTTGAAAAAAATTGAAAGAATAATATTTTGTGACGCAATTATAAAATTACATAAGATTCGAATTTGAGTGCCCATAAATAAAGTTTGATTGGAGCACAGCCATGCTTGTTTCCTTACATATCCTCTATGCTTGCTTTCGCACTAAAACAGCAGAGTTGGGTACTTGCCATAGAGACAGCATGGCCCACAAAGCCTAAAATATTTACTAGCTAGACCTTTACATAAAGAGTTTGCTGGCTGGGTGCAACGGCTCACTCCTGTACTCCCAGCACTCTGGGAGGCCAAGGCAGGATGGTCACTTGAAACCAGGAGTTCAAGACCAGCCTGGGCAACATAGTGAGACTTCGTCTCTGCAAAAAATTAAAAAAATAGCTGGGTGCGGTGGTGCACACCCGTAGTCCCTGCTACTTGGAAGGCTGAGGCAGGAGGATCGCTTAAGCCCAGGAATTTGAGGCTACCGTGAGCTATGATGACACCACTGCACTCCAGCCTGGGTGACAGACCAAGACCCTGTCTCTGAAAAAAAAAAAAAATTGCCAACCTCTGCTCTAAGTCCCTGTCTGTAAAGGACTCACTTATCAGTGAGAAAGATAAAATACAATGTCCTCAGAATTAAACAATGAAATAGAAAATGACAATTGCCAAAGGGTCGAAGGTATAATAAATGCAGAGGACATCAGATGCGGGAGAGCAGATCTGATGAGAGGAGGAGGAAATTACGCACAGGGTGCTGATCTAGGGGAGCTGAGGGGTCTGCAAAGGAGACTGGATGGGACATTCTGGAAAATCAGAATGGAGAGAAGGGGCTTGTGGGCTGTGAGACTCGTGTCGACAAACACTTAGAAGCTGAGCTTCAGGGACATGCTGATGCTCTCGGAAGCTGTCTGAACAACCACACCGCATCCACAGGGGAAGGGGCGGAAAGAGGAATAAAGGGGTATGTTGGGGCAGGATTACGGAGGCCTCGGATGTTGGGCTAAAGTCCTCACGTGCACACTGGAATTTGGTTGCATTTGAGTTCAAAGTGGCAATTGGCCTTGGGATCCCTGAATGACCGACTCCGCCCTGGGGATTTCATCCACGCATGGCTGATATTCTAGAATTGTCCTGTTTGCAAAGAATTGATGTCATTTCCCTCATAAAGACATTCATACTTGTCAGAGTATTTGGATAAAATTAGAGGTTGGTTTTTTGACTTTCTGTCCATTGGCCACCTATTCCCATGGGGGAAATTCACTTAGAACCACTTGATTTGAATGATTCTAAATTTACACGATCCGCAGCTCTCACTGAGCTATTCTCATGTCTCTTCTCGACATCATTTCAGCCCCCGGCTCTGGGCCCCTCCGCTTCCTCCCAATCAGTCTACTCCTCTGAGCCGCCACCTCTTCCCCGTTCCAACCTAGACCTCTTCCTCTAGCACATCAACAGATTTCTTGCCAGACCCACAATTTTCCTGCCCCCACTCTGTCTTCCTGTCACACCCACCTGGCACCACCACCCCCAACTCTGAGTCAACCCAACCACTTCCTCACCTGTACACCGAGTACAGGTGGAGAACATCACATAACCACACAGATGAATGTCACTTCAAATTTAAGGACTCCCTCTCTGGCTAAAAAATCCTTCTCTCTTTTCTTAATTGCATCTCTTCCATTCCCTGGAAACTATTTCAAACCTTCACACCTGCCCACCAGACTGCGCGGCTGCCAGCTCCATCCTCACTCCCAGTTGATGAATCTGTGTCTTATTTCAGATTCTGTGGACAGCCCGCATCACCCACGAACTTACCTGCCTCTGCACACACGTCTTCTTTCTCCCCTCTTTCAGTAATGAAGGAGGCATCTCTCGTCTAGCCCAACACTGATCCCATTCTTTGTGCTCTGGGCACATCCTCTTCTGCACTCGCCTCCCCTCTAAAACTGGCCTTACTAAGATCTCCATGGCTTGCACCAAATCCAACAGGTGCATTGCACGTAAGTCCCCCACTGCATGTGACACTGGGAGCCACTCCCATCTTCCTTGAGTCTTCCTGCCCTGGACTGTCATGATACCACCCTTACCCACCATGTCCCACCTCCTTGGTTGATCCAGCTCTGCCAAAATACAAGCTTCTGTGTCTCTGAACGTGTCTTATACGTCTTTCACCTCCCTCCTGCCCCAGCCGTCCATGCTCAGGCCTCTTCTCTGCCGTATCCAGTTACCGTCTCTACATTGACAGCCCCCGATCTGCTGTCCTTCACCTGCTCCTCCCTACTGCCTCCGACAAGCCTCAAACTCAGTAGGCTTAGAGTAGAACTCATCTTCTTACCTTTAATCATAAAAAAATACAGTTTCTCTCCTATCTGCCAAATATGAGTTCTTGAAATCCCAATCCTGAAAATATTCGTCTCTCTCTCCCACCACCCCCATATCTATTAAATCAATCACGAAGCC
Source organism: Indri indri (assembly GCA_004363605.1). Classification (NCBI taxonomy): domain Eukaryota; kingdom Metazoa; phylum Chordata; class Mammalia; order Primates; family Indriidae; genus Indri; species Indri indri. Next base: position 8,633 of record RJWJ010011094.1, read on the forward strand.
CTGATAGCTCTGATCTCTACTGAGTGTTTTTCATGTCTTTCCTGACTCACAACCCCCACCCTAGTCTGGGCCTGCCCCTCTCACTGGTTTATGCAATAGCTTCTCCGCCGGTCTCCCTGCTCGGGGTAGGTTTTCGCTCCAGCCCATCCTCCAGGCAGCAGCCCGAGCCATCGCTCTAAGTATCTCTGCGCATCTGATCATTCCACCCTTGTGCGCAAAGCCTTTTGATGGTTTCTCATGACAGGTGGGATAAAGTGCAAATGCTTGACCATGGTCTAAGTGACCCGGCCCCTGCCCAGGCCTTTCCATCTCTCTGCATTTGCGACAGCCTCATTTCTGACAACCAACTCCCAGTTCCAGCCCTGCCCTACATCGACTCGTGAATCACATAGAGCTAATCACAGGCTCCTGGGTACACTGAGTGCCTCTCTCAGTGCCAGGTTTCAACACACGCCACTCACCCCTTCCCACTCTCTGCCTGGCACCCTCTCGTTTGTCCCTTAGAACTCAACCTGGAGGGCAGCTCTTCTGGGAGGCAGCCCCTGACCCCACAAAACCAGGTAGGTGGCCACACTTTGCTCACCTCCTCAAGTATTACAACTACCCACATACTCATCTGTCGGCTCTAGCAGGCTCATTGAGGGTGGGGCTGTGTTCTGTTTGCCTGTGCAGAGCCCAGGGCTGCTTGCAGAATAGATGCATGAATGCTTATAGTAAAGGGACAAGCTAACAAATGAACGTACCTGTATGACCACCATAACTATGATCTTCCTGCAGTCAATTACCAACTTTAATTGTTCTCTTTTGGTAATAGGCACTGAAAATCATGTGGATGTTGGCATTGGCCAAACCTGAGCCTGAATACCCAGCTCTTGTGCTTGCCAGCTGTTTGACCTTGGCTAACTTTACTTCTTAGACACCAGTTTCCTCATCTGTAATGTGGGCATAATAGGAGTAACCACATCTTAGAATTCTTGTGAGAACTAAATAAAATAACGACTGCAAAGCACTTGTTACACCATCTGCCACATAGTTGCTGCTCAACCACTGTGAGGTGTTTTATTGTATGTATACAGAGATCTTGCAAGGATTGCATTAGCTCATGTGTTAACCAGCAGCAAGATGCCTGGCCCACAGTGGCCATGCGGTCAAGTTCCTTCCCACCTACAATGTGCATGTCCTCATCAAGTTGAATGGGGGACATGGGCTGTAACTCCAGAGCAGGTAAGAGCAAGGCATTGATTTCATCAAAATTCTAGGCCCGGGGCTTGTATACCAAAGTGACACTTAGGGAATGTATCTTCTTTTTTTTCCCCACTAAGGGGAGACAAATATGCTTTGCAGTTTCTCCTCTCTATTTTGGATAGAACTGATATTGCCTAGTAATATAATTCTGTGCACAGAGAAGGCAGCCCTGCCAAAAGCAGCCTGGCATTATTTTAGCTCTACCAATAAATCCAAAGTCCTGGCAATTATTTTTAATTCCATTTGCTAGTTTGAGGTTCTACGCAATTAATGCATACCATCAATTTCATGGCTATAAATGTAACCCAAGATTTCTTGGATCCTTATGCCAAACAGTGAAACCTTATGTGTATATATCAATACTTGCCAATGTTCAACTAGTTAAGAAGCTGTATTGGAAAAACATGAAAATAAATAGAAAAACATAAAAACTTGAGATAATAGATACATGGGAAGAAGCATCCTGGCTCAAAAAGCCGTGTTTCATTATGTGGATAACATTATCAAAGTCCCAGAGTCTACATAGCCCCGTGTGGGCTACAAGTTGCTCCTCATTTTATTTGGCCATCACGGCAGAGTCACATAAAGGTGAAGGAGATATTATCACAATTTTTCTGAGCACTAAACTGATGCTCATTCAAGTAACTTTCACATTTAAGGGCAATTCTCATATCTCTTCTCCAAGGTCATTTTGGCCCTGAGGCCCCTCCGTGTTCTCCCATCAATCTACTCATCCCTGCCTCCACCTCTCCCTCGTCCCAACCTAGACCTCTTCATCATCACATCAACTGATGTCTTGCCAGACCCACCACTTTCCTGCCCTCACTTTTGTCCACCTGTCGCACCCACCTGGCACCACCACCCCCAACTCTGAGTCAACCCAACCACTTCCTCACCTGTACACCACCCAGTGTAATCGCACAAGTTACAGCAAATACGTGCAAGAATTAGAAACAGTTTCTGTCTCCTGGACCAGCACTTGCTGAACTGTATGTGTTGCAATATTTGTCCGCCTGCGTGGGACTCACAAAGAGAGAGCAAATGGACGATGATTCTGGAGGATGTTGGTCTTCCAGCTCCTCTGAGAAAAGAGAATGCTGTCTGAAGCCTTCCCGAACATCCACTCAAAATGCAAAAACAAGACAAAACAACCCTAATCGTTGTCATTTAAAAGTCCAGATTGCACTCTGCCTGCATAATACTTCCCATTCATTAAGCTCTTTCTGCTATGGCCCAGGCCCTGTGCTAGATGCTTGACATATATTATTTATTAATATGATCCCTGCAAGCTGTGAAGTGGTTGGGTGACCATGTGCCAATTTATTCACTTCTCTGGTCCTCACTTTTCTCATTTGTAAAATAAAACTAATTATAATATCTGCTGCGTACGGTTGGGGTGAACATAAAATGTGGTTAATTGTACATAAAGTGTTTGGCTCAGGGCCTATGAGGGAGTCAGAGCTTGAAAACTGCCAGGCATTTTGTTTTTACTATTAGGAATTATATAGGAAAACCAAACTCCATGTGTTTCCCACTTGAATCCTCTATCTCCTACAACAATGCACAAATGAGGGTTCAAAATATGGTTTAGATTATTGGAAATGATTAATTTGTTCTCTGTTCCTTGGTTTTCTCATTTGTGAAATAGGGATAATAATAGTACCCATATCATAAGGTTTTTGTGTGAATTAAGAGAGATCATGCATTTAAGGTTCTTAATGACTTATAGGAAGCATTTAATAAATGGTGGCTTTAATATCCTCACCAAAAACCCACGGGGTTGGTATTATCGTTAGCTCCATTCTATAGACGGAACCACAGATTATCTGAGAAATACAAAGAATCACAGCTTTTTAGGGTCTCAGAAGTAAGTGTTGCCCGTGGCCAATCTCAACCCTATAAACGTTGATCAAACCCACTCTACCCGAAATGGTTCAGCTGCTAACAAGGGCCATGCTCAATGACCCAGGGGACCAGGGCACCAGCCCCTTTCTGCTGACAGTGACGTTGATTTCATTGTCTGCATGGACACGTCACTTTATCTCCTGACACTGATTTGGGATTTGGGGATCCTGATCAGACACATCCTTGTCTCCAACTTCTGTCCCCATTGAGTTATGGTGCCGCTTGGATGTTCCACCCACATTTTTGAATCCTCATCCATTTTCAGTGAGATGACAATTCCTGCATGCAAAGCCTCGGGTGTCATCCTGGTACTGAGACGCGGCTCTCGCTGTGTTGATTCAAGTTACCAACGTGAATGCTGCCAGTGGAACAAGGCGCGCTCAGTTCCTGCAGATCCACCCTGGACATGTCTCTTACCTTCTCTGAATCTCAATCTCCTCACCCGTTAAAAGGAGGTTTCTGCGTGGTTGTCAGGATCAAAAACCCAAAACTAATTCTTGCCACCTTTTCCTTCCTCAGATCCGCCTGTCCTATTTTCTTCAAACACAATTCAATTGTGGAAAGAAAAAAAATATGCCACCAGCTATAATCTGTTCGCCCACATAAGGCCAGCCCGGTGGGAATCAGCGTTCTTCTGACTTGGATTGTTTGTTTCTGATTTAAAGTTAAACACAATATAAGCGAGAGGCCATCAGTTTCTGAAAGTCATTCTACAACTCCCTCGAAGGGAATAAGAGTTCCTCCTCTTGTCTTTTCCCAACTTTGGATTTTTTCATCAAATGCATTTCCAGTGGAGTCTTTTTTCACGCTGAGAGAAATCAAGATGGTTCAGCCTCTCTTCTCTCCATCTCAAACAGGTCCACTTAGTCTTCCTAATTCGCAGAGTTATAATTCAAACGGAAGGAATATAGACTCTCAGAACACTATAGATACGATTGCGACGAGTTTTAAAACACATTTTCCGAAGAGAATGGCTAGATAACAAACCATATGGTGGAGTAATAAGGATCGAAGGAGCAGTTTACCGCAGGGTGGGGGCTGATTTACATCTCCAGATTTGCAGAGGAATGCTGATTGGTTCTGCACAGAGATGCAAGTGACTGATTAAGAGGCAGATTTGCATACAGCACAGTGGGACACTCTGAGCTGAGCTCAGGAAGAGACACACGGTTCAGCGGGGAATCTTGTACCCATAATAGTCCTTCTTGCAAACCCTGGGAGCATGTCTACAGTGCAGGGATGGGGGCACTCCCAACATGGGTTTTCACAATTAAAGCACTGACAACCTTCACTACCGATATGCGAACAACCCCCATCCCTACCGCGTGGTATAGTAGAAACAAAATGGACTTTGCAATCTGACAGACTTGAGCTGGAATCTAGATTTTGTCACTTACTTGCTCCGTAAACTTGGGCAAGTCACCAATCCACTCAGAGCCTCAGTGTTCTCATGTCACTAGAGGGCGGGGGAGGGGTGAAAGTAATCATCTTGAATATCTGTTAAAAAGGGACCAAGGTTGGCTGGGCACTGTGCTTTATGTCTGTAATCCTAGCACTTTGGGAGGCCAAGGTGGGAGGATCACTTAAGGCCAGGAGTTTGAGACCAGCCTGGGCAACATAGCAAGACCCCGTCTCTGCAAAAAATAGAAAAATTAGCCAGGCATGGCAGCGTGCACCTGTAGTCCCAGCCACTTGGGAGGCTGAGGCAGGATGATGATCGCTTGAGCCCAGGAGTTTGAGGTTTGCAATGAGCTGTGATAACACCACTGCACTCTGACCTGGACAAGAGAGCAAGACCCTGTCTCAAAAAAAGGAGGGGGGGGGATCACAGTAATGCATATAAAGCTCTAGGCTATAATAATAGCAATTTTTATTTTATAAAATATGGGGAATTATCTCAACATATCAGGTAGCCCATTCCCTTGTCTTCAGAGTCTGGAAAGCATATTAAATTGTCCACAGCTTAGAGACTAGCACTGGAAATATTCAATCCTTTTCTATCTCTGTTTCTCCTACTGGTCCAAGCCAGGCTCCAATGCCCAGAAAAACAGGGTAGTGGAAAAGGGCACCTCCTGCTGCCAGTGGCACAGGGGAGAAAACCAAACTGCAGCTATGGAGAGAGCACGACATCGCCACGTGGAGCCAGACACAGACTGCTGGGGTGGAGAGCTGCCCGTTCTGTCTGCTTTCTTAGGGACAAATGTCATTCCTGTCTGCACTATCAGCAGGCAGATGGGGAAATAACAGAAACTGACAGAGACGCTGCTGAGAGCAGGTCCAGACAGCAGCCCGTTGAGGTCTGGCAGGTGTGGGTGGGCGGGGCAGCAGTCCGGATGAACTGCGACATGAAGAAAAGTAATGAAGGGCCCTAAATGTTTGCGGTTCAGTTACCAGCATGGGGCCGGTGACCCTCACCTTTCGGATAGCTCCTCTTCAGCCTTTAGGACTCGAGTCCCACCTTAGCTCTTTCAGGAAGTTTTATCTCTTCACCTCCCAACGCCCGGGCTGAGGCAGGTGTCCCACGGTGTCCCCTGTGCACCTTTACCATCAACGCTCATCTCATGATGCTGTGACTGACAGCTCAATTCTCTGTCGCTCCCACCAGCCTGTGAGTTCCCTGAACGTACAGGGACATCGTGTTTGTCATCCCTGCTCCGCCTGTACCTACCACGGCCCTGGCACAGAGCAGGTGATCGGGCAGTACTTGGCAAACAGTAGTGGTGGGTAAGTGGGTGGGCTGGAGAGTGAACAGACGACCGTTTGGATGGATGGATCATGGTTGGGCAGATGGGTTGACGGACAACTGGATGGTTTATAAGATGATTGGTCGTTGCATGACTGGGTGGATGGGTGGACAAATGGATGGACAAACAGTTCAATCCCATTAGACAGGTGGTAAGAGTTGAGTCCACAAGGACTCAATACCATGGCTAGGCATTGCCACGCCCCACCCCCAACTCAACTTCCAAGGCAGACACTAGCTACAAGCATCTCCAGGTCCTATAGGAAAATTTCCATCACCCATCCTAGAAACTGTGCAAAGTAGTGGGATGAGGACCAGACTTGGAGACGCGAGGACCTGAATTTGAATTCTTTCTTAGCTATTGATGAAAAACGCCACTGAACATCTCCAAGTTTGCACTGCTCACATAGAGAATCGCAGAACACCGCCCATGTCACAGTGACAGGGTCATCATGTGGCTAAAGTGAAATAATAAATACGAAAGCCCATATTGTAAGGTTTGGTACAGAACAGAGGCTCAACAAATGCTTACTATTTATGCAAATTGTATTCAGAGAGTTGCTACAGTCAATCCCTTGCTCTACTTGCTTTCAAACTTATTTTTTAAATACTATGCTGTTCCCTAAATGAAAGCTCACTTTGAACCCAACACAACAGGCAGTAAAGCTTTACCATCTCCAGTTGAAGCTGGACCCTGCCTCATTCACCCCCCGCACACCCACAGACCCTGTAGCACTCCAGGTTCTGAAAGAAACCAGCATTCCGGGGAACATGGGAGGAAAAAAACTTTCCCTAAAAGCCAGTGTTCCTTTGTGTAATCTCCCTGCCTCCCTCTCTTCCTCCTTCCCTCTCTCCCCGTCTCCCTCTGTGAGAGATGCTCAGGGCTTTGCATTCCTCCACGACACAGAGGAGTTGATGACTCTATCAGAAAATCAAAATGGGTTTCATCTGTCTATTCAGGAGTTTCTAGAAATACTTCTGACTGAGAGGCTCTTTGAATAATTTACTCATCTGAGGTCATTTAAATAATCTATTCACTCATTTTCATAATTGATGGCAATGGCGCACTATCCAGGGTGCAGCTTTTGTCTCACATTTATGCCATCTGTCAGCTTAATCGTGGTCCCGTCACTGTCAGAGAGCTTCCGTAACTCACTGGGTCTGCGAGCGGGGTAGAGATGGGTGCTCCATCTGGCACAATGGTGGACTCCGGCTTTATTACAATATTGCCTGGGCTCAAATTGTGCCTTTACCCTCTACATGACCTTGGGCAAGTCATTCAACCCATGTAGCCTCCAACTTCTCTCCTATAACATAAGGGTAGAAATAATGACCATTGGAAATGGCATTTATTGCTCATCTACTGTATGCCACTCAATGTTCTAAGCACGTGATGTATTATCCTGTATAAGTGTCCTAACAACCCCATGAGATAGGTACCACCTCATTATCTCTCTTTTAGGTATGAGAAAATGGAGACTTAAACAAGATAATACATTGAAAACGCTCTGCGTGGTGTCTGGCACCCAATGGGGGCTCAACTAACGTAGCCGCTGCCCTCCAGACTGTCCCATCCATCAAAGACATTGCCACCATTATCATCATCCATCATCATCATCGCCATCATCAATCACCTTTATCATTAGTGTCCCTGTCAATGCATGTTCCCATACAGGCGTCTTTTCTATGAGCTGCATTTTTTTTTGTTTGTTTGTTTTAACTTCTGAAACTATTAATAGAAAACTTTCAGCAGAATGTTGCCTTGCAGGAGAGAGCTGGTTCAATTGCTGTTCTTTTTGGAGTCGGGTTGATGTTACAACCGCAACAACAGCAACAGCAACAAAAGAACCAGTGCAAGACAGACAGACAGACACACACACACACACACACGCACATACACACACGTGCGCGCGTAAGGAGATGGCATCGCTTATTTCAGTTGAGTGTGTTAATTCGCTAGAGACCTACTATATTTTCCCCACCGTGACCTAACATATTGTACTGTGTGGGTATTTAAAATAGTCACCATGCGTGACTCCAGGGAAGTCAGATGATAATTTTAAATCTTTTGTAACGGCTTAACTTTCTTTTCCTCTCTGGCTCACATCATTTGAGAAACTTAATGATCATTATATAAGGAAACAAATTAAATTCCACACAGACTCTGCTAAGGTTGGTGATATTACCAAACCCATTTTACGAAAGGGCACTTGACTTTAAATATGGATTTGGGAAGGAAAGAAGAGCAGGAGAGAGGGAGGGAAGGAGGACGAAGGGAAGAAAGAGAGAGGAACAATGTCATTCACAGGCATGACAAAATTCTTCTAGAAATATCTACTCTGAACATTCCTAATTACAGACCCACACCTAAAAATTAAAATAAAAAAAGTCTGAGCGTCGGGTTCCTCTCTGCCACACATCTCTCAGAGAATCGGTGCAGTCGGTGCCTTGGGGCTTCCGATTCCGATTCTGAACTGTCTCTGAGAGTCTCCCGCCACTGTTCCTTCTCACACCTTCGATTCTCAAGGAGTGTGAATAGCCCCTTAGAAAATCTCCCAAACATTCATGCCAATCACCGTTGTGTTTTTAATGAATCGGTATAGTTCACGTTGAAGAGTGCAGGCAATTGGGTTTGATATCCTGTCTTTGCAACTTACCAGCTCTGTGACCCCAAGCGAGTTACTGAATTCCTCTGGGCCTCATTCCCTAGACTTTCCGAGAGGGCAATAGAGGTATCTGCATCGTGGTAGTGATGTTAGGGTTAGACGTATGCTTAGCAACCTGTACGACACATCACAAATGCTCAGCAAATGTTAGTGATTGCTATTATTACTTCATGTCATTCTTTCATCTCAAGTTCTTAGCAGTGCCCCAAAGATTACTGAATTAAGTGTCGTCGTGTACAATTCAAATTCCAACGTCATCCTTTCTTCCCGTAATTTCCCCCGAAACAAGTTGTCCTAGCATTCCACTGCTGTGTGATAAATTACCTGAAAACTAGCCACTTGTAACAACACCCATTTACGGTCTCACAGCTCTGTAGGTCAGAAGTCCAAGTGGGCTGAGCTGGGTTCTCTCTGTGCAGGGTGTCATGAGGCCAAAATCAAGGTGTCACCTAGGCTGGGCTCACATCTGAAAGATCTGAAGAAAATCCACTTCCAAGCTCATTTAGGTTGAGGGCCAAGCTCAGATCCTTGAGGCTGTAGGTCTGAGGGCTTTGCTTCCTTGCTGGCTGTCGGCCAGGGACAGATCTCGGTGCCCAGGGCCCCTGCACTCCTTGTCACGTGTCCATCTCCACCTTTACATCTAGCGATCAGGCTGACTCTTCTCATGCTTTGGATCTCTCTTCTGCTACTAGCTGCAGAAAACTTTCTACTTGTAAAGGGCTCATGTAATTAGGTGAGGCTCGCCCAATAATCTCCCTTTTGAGTAACTCAAAGTCAACTGAAAAAATTCCTTTCGCCCTGTGACCTGACAAAGCACAGGAGGGATCGCTCATCGTAGTCACATACTCCCAGGGAACTTGCTTGTAAGAAGGGCGAGTGTCACTGGAGGCCGTTTTTAGAATCCTGCCTACCGCACCAGCTATGTTTCAAACACATTGAACTCTTCTCCAAACAGGCCTGAGCACTCGTGCCTCTGGACTTTGATTTGCAGTCTTCCCACTGCATGGAATGGCCTTCCCACGCATATTCAGAAACCCAAATCTTGCTTATTCTCTCAGACCTCGTTCAAATGAGGAGTCCTCTGTAATAACAGTGCCCTTGATCCTTTTGCCTACGTATAAGATACCTCTTCTCTAAATACCCTGGAGTGTTATCAGAACATGCTTGGGGCACACTTCATGCTGTCCTGTAGTTACAAGCAAGTGCCCTGCCAGACCCCACGTCTCTTGAAGTCTTTTCTATTTTGCAACCTTCAACTATGACGCGCACATAGCAGGTATTCAGAAAACTTTATTTGATCAAATAAATGTGTGAGTAAATGGGGTTCTACTCCCAAAATTCAATTATCTCTATTTATGGGGAAAGATTTAACAAAAAACATCATTTAATAACTTAGTATTTATTGAGGACAAACTAGGTGACAGGCACTGAATTGCATTCGTAAACGGCATTTTATTTGGCCTTGTTGCTCTCTCACTTAGCAGAGATTACTCAGGGTGCAACGAGACTCCAATTTCCTCCTTCCCTTTTCCCCCTACACTTTCTCCTAAGCATCGCTCCTATGCAGTGTATTCCGAAGGGAAAAAGAGGCACAAAGGCCAAGAAGCAAGGAGTCTTGATAACAGCATGACCTAGATAAGAGCATTTCAGGGCCACAAAGAGTAAGTCTGTGCCCTAGAGCAGTAGTTTTACATCTTTAACAGGCATGGGACTCAGTAGAGGAGCTTATAAAAAATGCAGAGTCAGAAATCATTACATGGGTTTGAGGGAGGGCTAAGACCTTTACGTCTTTCCCAAGGTGATTCCGATATCGGTAGCCCAAGGAACCACACTTGTAACATGACCACACTAAAAGATGTTCCTCATTTAGGGAAATAAATGGGGTGGGAGAGTCTTTCCCATTCATTCTCCCATCCATCCTGCAAATATTTATTGAGCCTCTGCTATTGAATACCAGAGATATAACGGTAAAGGCAAAACTGCGAACCTGACAACAAACACACGGTATGCTTTCAGCGCTAGTTAGAATTCATGGCTTCTCCGGTGGGCTGCTGTTGTCTTTCTAAGCAAAGTGAGCCATATATGTTTCTGCCTGCCTATAGGATGTGTCAACAATGCACTTCAATTCTAGCCATCCACATAATTGTCCTACCAATTGTCGTTTACTGTCATCCTCACAATAACAATTTTCCTCCAGGATTTTTTTTACATAATCTTCATTGAAATGTATGTGCAGAAACCAAGTACAGTGTTTGCACAAATACTTCAATCCTTTGGCTGGAAGAACCTTTTTGCAAACTACTGATGTCTCTCTCTCTCTCTCTCTCTTACACACACACACACACACACACACACACACACACACACACACAGAAGCACAGACACACTAACAACCTGCACACTCTCTTTTGTTCTTGAGACTCACTGGGTCCTTCTGGATTAAACATTGTGGAAGGGGTAGGAAAGAGATGGCAAGGACAGGGAGTTAAAATATAATGATTTAGAAAGGAGGAGCCACAGCATTCTATAATTACAAACCACATCATGCAACAACTGCTCCCCATGCATCGCCACGCCTCGCTACATCTGATAACACACAGATATGCCACAGTCAGAACCATAGACGCGAGAGAGCAATCTTTGCTTTTATAAGAGCTCCTTTATCATATCTGTACTAGGAATTCTGTAACTGGCATCTTCTTCATTGTGCACAAGACACAAAAGACCAGGTGCAGCCTTTTCCCAAATGAGTCAAATTGGAAGATGGAACTGCCGTAGACCAAAGAATACAAGGTCTGTGAGATGTGATAAATGCTTACAGCCCAAGTTGCAACTAGCTGGGTGCAGGTGGAATCTATGGCATCCAGTGAGAAAAAGAAAGCAGATGCCATTCTAAAGGTAGGAGAAGGAACTCCGTCAGCTTTTCCTCTAAAATACCCTTTCACCCTACCAGTCATTCCCCAGGATGTAGTAGTAAGAAGCGCAGCCTTTGGGGCCAGGCAGACCTACATTCCCATCCTTCTTCAAGCATCACATGCTAGCTGGAGGACCTTAAGTGGGTCACCAGCCTCTCTGAACCTGAATTTCCACCAGGGATTTCAGACAGGGATAAGAATACCTACTTTAGACGAGTTGTTGAAACAACTAAAGGAGATCACGAACGTCAAGTCATCAGCATAGTTCTTGGTACACAGTATCTCTTAATAAATGGTGGCTGAAGTCATCGTTACCAGCAGATTGTAGAGAGGCCCCATCCGTGCACTAGACCCAAACCCTTGTGCTAGAGCTGAAGAAACACAGATGAAAGGAATAGACCTTCCCCCGACAGGGCTCCTAGTCCAAGGGAAGATGAACGTGCAGGTAAACAACGACAAAGCAAGCTGGTAACCCTCTTAAGTATTAGTGTACAGGTCTGCAGAAACGACGTGGAAAGGGTCCAACCCACTTTGGGCAATTCAGATGCAGAGTCAATGGAGAGGGTGTCCTTGGCAAAGAGGGGAAATGTTTGAAGGGACAGGAAGATCCAGGAGTTGAGCGTGAGCAGATGACAACTGAGCACGAGGTCTCGGGGGATGCTGAGAGGATGAGAAGGAAGCGTCTCTGTGCTGGGGCACAGGAGAGCAAGCATGCTGATGGGAAAAAGATGATGACGTTGGCTTTGCATAGGTAATGTTGGGTGTCCGTGGGTCACCCGTGTGGGGGTGTTCTTCAGGCAAGTCTGGAGGTCTAGAGACAGAGCTGGGCTCAAGAGAGAGATCTGGCACCTGAAACCAAGGGGTCTCCCTTAGGTCTTCCAGAAAATCACTATCATTTTTAACTGGGTCTTCTTTTAGGGAATAAAATGCTTGCTTTACTTTTTTTTTATTTCAGAATATTACGGGGGTACAAATGTTCAGGTTACATATATTGCCTTTGCCCCACCCGAGTCAGATCTTCAAGTGTGTCCATCCCCCAGACAGTGCACACTGCACCCATTAGGTGTGAATAAACGCATCCCCTCCACCCCCTCCCACCTGCCCGACACCCAATGAATGTTATTACTATATGTACACTTAAGTATTGATCGATTAAAACCAATTTGATGGTGAGTACATGTGGTGCTTGTTTTTCTATTCTTGTGATACTTCACTTAGAAGAATGGGCTCCAGCTCTACGCGGGATAATACAAGAGGTGCTAGATCACCATTGTTTTTTGTGGCCAAGTAGTACTTCATGGTATACATATGCCACATTTTATTAATTCACTTGTGTATTGATGGGCACGTGGGTTGTTTCCACACCTTTGCACTTGTGAATTGTGCTGCTATAAACATTTGAGTGCAGATGCCTTTTTTATAGAATGTCTTTTTTTTATATGTATGTTTTTGTCCTATTTATATTTGAAGTCAAAACTTCAAAAATCTTTCTTTAAATCTCTCTCTCTCTCTCAGTATATAGCCCTTTTAAAGTAAGTCTGGGATATCTTAATTAGCTTGATTTAGCATTTCCATAGGGCATACATATACCAAAACATGATGTGTGCCATAAATATATACAGTTTTTATTCTTAATTTAAAAGACAAACTTTAAAAAGCTAGTCTATCTGTTTATATAGGTGTGTGCCTATACACATATATATTTTCATTTAAAAGCTATCGAAACCCTAAAATGGTAAGTAGGATTATCCTCAAAGTATTTTTTCAGGTAGTTAATCAGAAAGTCGTTCAGCCTGGAGAAATCCAATCTATCACTCAAGTCCAAACTCCAATGCCCAAAAACCTCACAAATACCTTCCCTAAGTGAACAAGCCAAGTTCCTCCCTCTCTCCTCTGTGTCCTATGGACATAGCCAGTAGAACATATATCGGGTTGTAACCAGGGTTGGCTCAATCATGAGCTACCAAGGACAGGGAGGGGTTCCTACTCATCCTCGCAGCAGCCCTGGGGCCTCATAGACTGCTGGCCATAGGGATGGCACACAGGGGGCACTGGTTTGGCTGGCCTCGACTGCTAATTGGCTTGTATCCAGGGTATTGTTTTTGAGCATCTCTGGGAAGCCTTGGACCCACCAAATTCCAGGGCAGAACAAAATCACTGAAAAAAAAAAAAAAAAAAAAAGGAGAGACAAAAGCCATGAAAGTCCTGATTTGCAAGAGAAAGCCTGCTCAGTTCTGAATTCCGTGTCTGCAGTGCACACACGGGCACGGTGCACGGCACCGGCACAATCCGCGCCAGCCACACACAAAGGCTCAGCAAGAAGCGAGTACCCCTCTGAGGACTTGTCATGTTTTCAAAGACACCCTCATTACACGCCGTTGCTTCCAGTGACGCCACTGGGTGACCTCGCAGATGAAAAGAAATCATCTCTGAGGCCCAGAATAACAGCTCCCTCCTCGGCAGTCCTTGCCCTCTGCTGACCCGCCATACAGCGTGCAGTGCTGGGGGGCAGCTTTAAGGATAACACGACTGGTATTTACTTGCTCCACCGGCTCCCTCTTTCTTCAAGACAGGAGCACAAGGAGTCATTTCTGAAGCACCAGATCCCCTGAGTGTCAAGAGAATACAACAACTACAGGAAGCATTTGTGCATTCTAAGCTCAGCTCAGCAGCAATTCCCCAAGCTGCCTTTCATGGGAAATTGCTGTATTTCAACAGGAATTTGAAGAAGGACCCACAAAATATTAAAAGGTATTTTCTGTATCTGGAAATGGAGTGTATCAAGAGCAGCCTTCTTTTATTCAATGCTCTCCCCTGCACTGCAGTGGGCCTCCTCGTAAACCACTTCTCTGGCAGATGAGCCAGATCCGAAGGCAGCACGGAAAATTCACAGGTGTGAGCCAAGGCTGACCCAGGACTGGTTAAATCCAACCAAGCAGAATGATTTTATAGCTTCCAAAGTGATCCTCGGACTGTGCAACAGTAAAAGGTGGAAAATCCCAAAACTCCATAAGGCAATTCTCTACTTCCTATTAATAAGAAAAATATGATTTGTGTTTTGCCTTTGCATTTATAAGAGAAAAGAAAAATCAGGAGTTGAAGGATGGATAAAAGAAGATAAAGATACAAAAAAAATTACAGGCAAAAAAAAAAAAATGTGTAGCAAGTTCAAAGTCCCAGATGCATAAAGGAACCCAGCACATACTGCATGTAAGTGGAGCTGTGAACCACTTATATGGTGGGCTACAGGGGGGATCAGAGAAAAGAGGTTAAAAACTAGGGACAGCTAACTAGAAGCTAACACTTTCTTCACACGAGCATATCAGAAGTGCATAGAATCCCAGCTTACTCCATCTCCTCCATATATACAGTAGAATCTAAGCTCCTTGAGTATAGAAATTATTTTTTTCCTTGTTCACTGATAGATTCGAAGCATCAAGAATAGTGCCTAGTATACAGTAGGCACTGAATAAATATTTGTCGAATGAGCAAATGAATAAATGAAGCACAAAGTCAGTGCTTTGGTGGATCACTTAAAGGAAAATAGAATGAGTGATCAGTAAACAATGGCTATTGTTATTATAATTAGTATTCATGTCTAGGGGTTACATACGAATACTTAGCAAAAATCATTAGTTAATTGTACTGGGTATCCCAATTTGAAGGATTTGATATTTTTAAATTAAGTACAATGATGTGCAATAAAATAAATGGATCTTGTATCATAGTTTGATGGATTTCGACAAGTGTTTCAGAAAACTCCCTGTGATGATGGTACTCCCCCACAGAAGCAACCACCATTCTGATGTCTAGCCCCAAAGGCAAGCTTTGCCTCTTTCTGAACTTCACATAAAGGGAATCACACAGTATAATCTTTTGAGTCTGTCTTCCTTTGTTCCACGTTATTGAAATTCAGCCATGTTGCTATGCATATTAGTAATTCATTCCTTTTTGTTAGTGAGTAGCATTACATTTTATGAATATACCATAATTTATGTATCCATTTCATTGTTGATGGACATTTGAGTTGTTTCTGATGTTTTGCTATTATGAATAAAGTTGCAACGAACATTCTCTTATGTAAGTATTACTTTTGTGATATATGTTTACATTTCTTTGGGATAAATAACTAGGAGTGAAATTGCTAGATCATAAGGTTTGTGTATGATTAACCTTATAAAAAACTGCCAAATGGTTTTTCACATTGGTTGTAATTTTATGTTCCCACCAGCAGTGCACAAGAGATTCAGTTTCCCCACATCCTCACCAACACTTGGTATTGCCACTTTCTTTTATTTTTATGGATATAATTTGCATGTCCCTGATGGCCAATAATGTTAAGCATGTTTTCATGTATGTATTAGCCATTTGAATAATATTTTTCATGAGGTGTTTATCTGAGTCAATTTCCCACTTTTAGTTGTGTTGTTTCTCTTTTTATTATTGATTTGTAGGAGTTTTTTTATATATTCTGGAAATGAGTTCTTTGTGATACATATGTATTGTTAATATTTTCTCCCAATGTGTAACTTGTCTTTTTCATTTTTTAACAATGCCTTTACACGAGCAACAGTTTTTAATTTTGAGGGAGTAGAGTTTATAAAGTTTATTATTTTTACTGTTGGCTTAATGTTTTTTGCATTGTTTAAGAAATCTGGGGCTCTTGCAGATCACAAAAACATTCTCTTACATTTTCTTCTAGAAATTTATAGTTTTAGCTTTTACATTTAAGCCTGCAATTTATTTCAAGTAATTTTTGGTGTATAGTGTGAACAATGGGTCAGGGTTTATTTTTTTCCCCATTGACATCCAGTTGATCTAATACCATTTGTTGAAAAGACTTTGCTTTTCCATGTTGTTGTAATCATTCACAAAAATCACTTGAATTACATTTGTGAATCTGTTTTCATTACATCATCATTAAATAAGATATTAGTTATAGGGTTTTCATAGATATTCTTTGTCCGATTGAGGAATCTACCTTCTTTATCATGAATAGATACTGAATTTTGTCAAATGCTTTTTCTGCATCTATTGAGATGACCATATATTATAACAATTTTCTCCTTTATTCTGTTAATATGATAAATTACATTGATATAGTTTTTGAATGTTAAACCGATCTTGCCTTTCTAAGATAAACTTCACTTATCTATGAGGCATTATCCTTTTTAAGATGGGCTAGGCAAAAATTTAGGAAGAAGACCCCCAAAGCAATCACAGCAGCTACAAAAATAAATAAATGGGACCTGATCAAATTAAAAAGCTTCACACAGCCAAGGAAACTATCATTAGAGTGAATAGACAACCTACAGAATGGGAGAAAATATTTGCATTCTACACATCTCATAAAGGGCTGATAACAAAAATCTACATAGAACTTAAGAAAATTAACAAGAAAAAGTCAAACAACCCCATCGATAAATGGGCAAAGGACATGAACAGAAACTTTTCAAAAGAAGACAGAAGAATGTCCAGCAAACATATGAAAAAGTGCTCAATATCTCTAATCATTAGGGAAATGCAAATCGAAACCGCAATGAGATATCACCTAACTCCAATGAGAATGGCCTTTACCAAAAAGTCCCAAAACAACAAATGCTGGCGTGGATGTGAAGAGATTGGAACAGTCTTACACTGCTGGTGGGACTGCAAATTAGTACAACCCCTGTAGAAAGTAATTTGGATATATCTCAAAGAGCTAAAAATAGAAATACCATTTGATCCAGCAATCCCACTACTAGACATCTACTCAAAGGAAAAAAAGACATTCTATAATAAAGACATCTGCACTCAAATGTTTATGGCAGCACAATTCACAATTGCAAAGATGTAGAAATAACCCCAGTGCCCATCAATACATGAGTGGATTAATAAAATGTGGTATATGTATACCATGGAACACTACTCAACTACAAGAAACAATGGTGAACTAGCACCTCTTATGTTATCCTGGATACAGCTTGAGCCCATCCTTTGAAGTGAGATATCACAAGAATGGAAAAACAAGCACCACATGTACTCACCATCAAATTGGTGCTAACTGATCAACACTAAGGTGTTCACATGGTAGTAATATTCACTGGGTGCCGGTCAGGTATATGTATATGGAGGGGTGTGGGTGGGTAAACTCACAGCTAATGGATGTGGAGTGCACTGTACGGGGGAAGGGCATGCTTGTAGCCCTGGCTTGGGCGAAGCAAAGGCATTATAGGTAACCAAAATGTTTGTACCCCCATAATATTCTGAAATTTAAAAAAGATACAATAAGACTTATAGAAATTATAGTTTTCAACTTAAAAAAAAGATATACTGTTGGATTATGATTAGTAACATATCGAAAACTTTGTGTAGATTGGTGTTATTTCTCTTTTAAATGGTTGATAGACTATATTAATATAATGAAAACAACTGGGCCAGGAGTTTTCTTTTTTTGCCTATTTTTTCTTTTTTGAGACAGAGTCTTGCTTTGTTGCCCGGGCTAGAGTGCCGTGGCGTCAGCCTAGCTCACAGCAACCTCAAACTCCTGGGCTCAAGCGATCCTTCTGCCTCAGCCTCCCAAGTAGCTGGGACTACAGGCATGTGCCACCATGCCCAGCTAATTTATATATATATATATATATATATATTTTTTTTAGTTGTCCAGATCATTTCTTTCTATTTTTTAGTAGATACGAGGTCTTGCTCTTGCTCAGGCTGGTCTCGAACTCCTGACCTTGAGCGATCCACCTGCCTCGGCCTCCCAGAGTGCTAGGGTTACAGGCGTGAGCCACTGTGCCCGGCCTTTGCCTATTTTTAAATGGAAAAGGTTTTAGGTATATTTTCAATGTTTTAGCAAATATTGAGCTATTCAGATTGTCAATTTCTTCTTAGGTCAGTTTTGGAAAATTGTGTTTCTTCAAGGAATTTATTCTTTTTACCTATATTGTCTAATTGGTTGGCATAAATTTTTCATAATATTCTTTTTTATCATTTTAATGCCTGTAGGATCTGTGCTGTCTGTGATGCTATTCCCTCTTGCATTTTTAATATTGGTTATTTGTGTTTTCTCACTTTTGTGTGATTATTGCTAGAAATTATGAATTTTATTAATCATTTCAAAGAACTAGCTTTCGGCTTTGTTGATTTTTTTCAACATCTTGTGTTCTACTTTGTTGATTTTTACTCTTATATTTATTATTTTTTCCTTCTACTTCATTTGGGTTTACTTTGCTCTTCTTTTTCTAGCTTCTTAATTTAGAAGCTTAAGTCATTGACTTTAGGTTTTCCTTTATTTTTTTTAATTATAAGCATTTAAAGCTATGAATTTCTCTCTTAGTAAGCCTGCAGTTTTACTCTTCAAATTTTGACATTTTGCATTTTACTATCATTCTGTTCAAAATATTTTCCAATGTCTTTCTGATTTCTTCTTTGACCTATAGATTATTTAGAAATGTATTATAATTTTCCAAACATTTAGGGATTTTTCTAGATATGTTTTTGTTACTAATTTTTATTTTAATGCTGTTGTGGTCAAAGAATGCATTCTGCATTGTTTCAATCCTTCGAAATATATTGAGATTTGTTTTATGCTCTAGAAAGTAGTCTACTTTGGTGGATTTTCCATGTGCGCCGGAAGGAATGTGTATTTTTTTTTTTATTTTCAGTATATTATGGGGGTACAAATGTTTAGGTTACATTTATTGCCTTTACCGTGCCGAAGTCAGAGCTCCAACTGTGTCCACCCCCCAGATGGTGTGCACCGCACCCATTGGGTGTGAATATACCCATCCCCACCTCCCCCCACCTGCCCAACACCTGATGAACCATGGAGTACTACTCAGCCACAAAAAACAATGGTGATCTAGCACCTCTTGTATTATGCTGGATAGAGCTGGAGCCCATTCTACTAAGTGAAGTATCACAAGAATGGAAAAACAAGCATCACATGTACTCACCATCAACTTGGTATTAACTGATCAACACTTATGTGCACATATAGTAGTAACATTCATCAGGAATGTGTATTTTGTAGCTGTTGGATGTAGCAAAATTTTCCTAAGCTTCCTCTTCACAGTTCCCTTCTAGGAATCTGTCCTTGTCTCCCCAAAGTCAATGCTTCTGTTGCGTGTATTTTCTCCCAATTCCAGTGAACTCTATGATGTCTCCCACCCCACATCCTGTATCTTCTTCCCCTCCCGGGTCACTCAGGCCTCCTTTGATGTGCATAGTGAAGCTAAATCTCAAAATGTTGAAGTACTTTAGAGGTCATGCATTGCTTATCAAAGAAGACAAGATAACAATATAGGCTTCCCTCTTGGTCTTTATTCCTGCCCTTTATGTGATACCATAGCGACTAATTTAAGAGTTGAATTATGGGGGAGAAAGGGAGTCTTACTGGGTCAGATATTGCCACTGTATGTATGAGATCATCTGTGAATTCCCCATAAACTCTCTCCTCTCTGACTCAGGTCACGGCTTGTGCAGTACATTAGATACCTTTTTTCTTTGCATACTAAATTTTTACATTTTTTAATAGTTGATATACATGTACTAGAAAGTGTGCTTTACAAGAAATATAACCTCTCTCTCCAACCTACAATTTATGGAAATGATATGTTTAAGTTTTGAAAATTAGTTTATTTAAAGTAAAAGACTAAGTAAATAAAAATACAGTGGGTTTATCCATCTGGCAAGATGGTGGGTATGGTACACAATGATGAGGTATAGGGAAACTGGTATGATCATTGCTATATAGTCAACATTTGCTACGGCAGTGCTGCAAACTTCACTGGCTTTAAATATCCCAAGTCTGGACCCTTCCTACTGGGATTTGAGAACCCCCATGGAAAAAAGCACACAGTTACCAGGGTTCACCCAGGGAAAGCATTCCAATTGCAACTTACAATATTTAGGCTTCCCTGTTCCAAGACAGGCCTGCTCTTGGCTGCGGGATAGGATCCAGACATCTCAAGAAGAAATGTTTTGTAAAAGAAGCAGTCTGAGCCCCTTTCCTGCCCACACTTTCTTCCCTCCCTGCCTGGGGCACACGGGAGGATGCTCACCTTTTCCCACTCTCGGTCCTTGTTCAGCACAATCACCACCAGCCTGGGGTGCACCTGGTAGCCTTCCTCGGTGAAGGATAGGTCTTTGCCATTCCATGTCACATTGACCATAAATCTAGAAAGAGGAAGAGAGAAAAACAAATTTTTAGGGAAGAATTAAAGAGGTCAAACAAATAACCGGATGCCATCATCTGCGTAACACTGAAAAAGTGTAAACTCACAATGCTGCCATTCATCACAAGCGGCCTCTCTCTGTGGAAGTATTAGATGTCTTTAACAACATCTAAGGAAACACGGTGGTGGCCACTTAGCAGACACACAGTAAACACAGTGTGGTGGACTGAAGCATTCAAAGGCTTCCCCAGAAATGAAAAGTATCTCGAAGCCGTGGCATTTTCTTGCTCCATATTCCAGTAACACCAAGAGCAGCTGAAGAAGGATGCCACCAAGGAGGACAACTAGGCTGCAAGAAATGCCAAAAAGAGAGACTGGCCCAATGGGTCACATGTCATCCCTGGGCCACGATAACACGGATGAGTCTGACAGCGTGGTATGGGGGAGAATCCGGTCTCCAAGGACAAGGCGAAGAGATTGGGGAAAAGGCAAGGAACAATATTGTGAGTCTATTAATATTCGATGGACTACTAGGATTATTACAAGTCATGTTTTTGAAGACAAGTTAATGACATGGAAAAAATGCTCGCTATTTAATATTACCAAAGCAGAAAAGAGGATGAAAACGGAGCTTATCTATGCATGGAGGGATTACAGGTATTTTTGATTTCCTTTTGTGTATCTTTGTATTTTTGAAATTCTCTGCAATCAAATACTTTTAACAAATAGACAGATAAAACTCTGCTATTCTAGAAAGAGAAAAGAGTAATCGTTATTTTATTTGGTGCATTTGGAGTATCTCTGATCACATCCTAGAGCGATACCTTGATTTAACCACTGTTTACTGGATGTCTGTTAAGTGTCAGGCCTTATGATAAATCCTATAGACACAGGAATAACAAACACAGTGCTCATCCACCCTCTTACCCACATCCTTACAATTCAATGACACAGACACATAGACAACAGCAACGCCTACGATGCCACTTGTGCACTGATGGAGAGTGTGAGAAGTTGGGAGAACACAGAGGAAGGGCCCCTCACTCAAGCTGGGGGATCTAGGGAGAGCTTCCCAGCGAATCTCGAAGGGTGAAGGGGTTAAGGAGAGGTGGGAGGGAGCATTCTGAACAGAGGGGTCGTCTAAAGTAAAGAGTCAGCAAGGGTCCTGGAACATCCTGGGGGAGTAGGAGACACTTAGGAAGGCTGGCGGCTGTATTATGTGCAGTGGGATGGGCCTGGAGAGGATCCCTGAAGCCAGACCATAAGGGACCTTGTATGACACGCTAAAGGGTTAGACTTTGTTCAGAAGGCCATGGGCATCCACAGAAGATTTTAAGTAGAGGAGTGAGACACTCAAATTTGCTGCCAGTAGAAGCAGAAGTAAAAATGTTTCTGTGCACTTGAAAAGAACATCACTATTTTTGTTAATGGGTGGGTATCTCCTCAAAGGAAAAGAAGTCATTTTATCAAAAAGACACCTGCACTCAAATGTTTATCACAGCACAATTCACACTTGCAAAGATGTGGAATCCACCTAAGTGCCCATCAATTCATGAGTAGATTAAGAAAATGTGGTATGTATTAGTACATACCATGGAGTACTACTCAGCCATAAAAAGGAATGAAATAATGTCTTTTGCAGCAACTTGGATGGAACTGGAGACCATTATCCTAAGTAAAGAATCTCAGGAATGAAAAAACAAACACCACATGTACTCTCTAATAACTGGGAGCTGACTGAAGGGCACACATGGGCACAAAGAGATGTAAAGGTCATTGGAAATGAAGAAGCGGGTAAAAACCTACCTATCGGACACAATGAACACTATAGTCTGCAGACGGGTACACTAAAAGATCTGACTTAAGCATTATAAAAAGTATCCATGTAACAAAAACATTTGTACCCCTTTAATATTTTGGAAAAAAAATTCACTATCTAGACAATTCAAACCGTTTTTTTTTTTTTTTTTTTTGTCTTGTTCCTTATTCCCTTTGATGTTGCCAGGCTGGAGTTTGATGAGCTAAATGAACGTGTTCCAGACAGGCACATCTAGAAGCATTCCACTTCACATCCCTTATTGGATCTCTGCATGGAACTGAGGTTTAAAGGAGAACTGAGCTTTGGTCAAACTCCTCATTATTAGTGGGCCTTCAAAGTAACCATTTGGGACCTAAATTAAGTCGTTTTTATTTTTCAGGCTGACATTTTGGTTCCATTTCCCATGGTTATTTTTAGCCCTGTCACATTGTCTGGCATACTGTAGGGACTCAGTTAATGTTTGGTGACTATGTTGACAGATCATCACCAGACGTGTCATCTATCCATCAATACAGTCACCCATCTATTCATACATCCATCAATACATTTATCCATCCATCCATCAATCCATCCATCCATCGATCCATCAATACATTCATTAATACATTCATCCATTCTTCCATCCAGTAGACATATTTGAGTACCTACTATGTGTCACACTTGTGCCAAGAACTATGCTAGGAAAATGATACAAAAATAACCAAACACACTTCAGTTTCCAAGGTTGGAGGGACACAAATAACTGCAATAAAGAATAGCAACTGTAAAAACAGAGACACATATCAAGTAAGCCAGGAAGAGCATAAGGAATAGAATGTCCAATCCTGCCGCAATGCAGGGTGGGAAATGGGAAACAAAGTGGGAGACGTTTGGGTTGTGCTGGGAAGGAAGAGTAAGGGTTGAGCAGGTGAATGGCAAAGGGAAAGCGAGAAGACACATCGCACGGAGGAAACTGCAGAGTCAAGAGCAGGGAACCATGAAACACCATGACGCGTTCAATGAGCGGTGGTCAGGTCAGAATGGTAGGGATAGGGGGTCGTGTGGGGAAGTAACCTGGGGGAGGAAGCTAGAGATAGAAGCGGCAGTCAGGTAAGTAAGTAAGTGCTGTACAGACTGTACTGTGGGGTTTGCACTTCATCCTGTGTTTCTTGGGGGTGGGGGCTTGAAGAGCAAGTTTGCATGAGGCAGAAAAGGCTTTGCAGTAATCGAGGCAAGAAATAGGGCTGACGGTGAAAGGAGCAGTTGGAATAAAGAAATTGGACAGATAGGTGAGCAACCCCAGTGGGATTTCAGCATAAAAACTGCAGACACGGACACCAGTGGCCTTGACCTGAGGACCTGAGCTAACACAAAACAGTCACTCTATACCTGTACCAGCTGCCCAAGCTTGGAGTTGGGCCAGTCCATTCATTGAGGTATTTCTAATTGAATCCCATGAGCTCTCAAGCCAGGTTTCCATTATCTAACACTTTGGGGTGAAGGGAGCTCAGGTTGGATCTACCTAGTGCCCCAAATGCGGGAAAACTGAAAAATTTAGTAAATTGCCAAGAGGTCTAGAAATATCCACTTTGTTTTCTGTTTGGAAAAGGTAGAACAGGGAACAAATGTTTTAGTATTGACACAGACACATGGCCCTGGGGAGAGCCATTCGCGGGTTACATTACATGACCTGAATGCCACAGTAATCATTTTAATCAAGAAGCTGGCATGTACCCTGGAGCATCTTTCTTTAGATTTTCCAGTTGAATTTACTTAAATCTCCTTCTTTAATTTCCCATCTCCATTTCCTCCACTCATTCCTTTTCCTTCCATTTTGTAGTGAAATCAGATGGAATTAGCAGGGTAAATATTTAGATGCAAACACTTGTCTTCAGATTATATGAAAACAACTATCTGGAAATACTCATGCGCCAGATTTTTCCGTGTTCCTTTAGGATTCAATACTCTGGACCAGTGGCTCCATATACTCAATGTTAATAGTGTCTTTCTTTTGCTATTAAGAGTCTTCAGTCCCTTGGGAAGAAAAAAAAAAACCTCTTAACAGAGATTTCTGCTGAACGGTAATTTCATTATGAAGTTGGCAGGGAGCAAGTACCTATTACCTTCAATTCCCCCATCCAATTTCTAGGAAGGACAACCCATATTTCCTTGGGCTTTCTTCCCATTTAAACTTGCTCCAGAGCAAAATTCGTCACCTGGGGAAATACCATTATACACCACATCGCTTGGTCCCCATTAACACCTGCTGGGCACTTGTATTAAACAGTAAAATCTTATCACTGTTTTCCTTGTCTCTCAAAAATTGACCATAAACCTTTAGTGGGCAGATAAAATACCAGAAATTCTGGATGATTCTAAGCTTCAAATTACATTTTCAGATGTAATGGGCCAGAAATTGGGCCAGAATTGTCAAGTTCTCTCTAGACCTGCACTGTCTAATAGGACAGCCGCCGACCACATGTGGCTATTGAGCACTTAAAATATGTTTAGCCTGAATTAAGGTGTGCCATAAGTGTAAAATACACACCAGATTTTGAAGACTTGGCATTTTTTAAAAAGTGTAAAAATCTCCTAAATAATTTTATATTGATTTCATGTCGGAATAGTTTAGACCTGTTGGGTTAAATAAAATACATTATTAAAATGAATTTCATCTGCTTCTCTTTACTTTTTTAATGTGCTACTGGAGAATTTAAGTTGCATGGGGCTCACATTGTATTTCTATTGGACAGCTGTTCTAGACTCTCTTTTTTCCTCTTTGTTTTAAACTAGTAGACTGTATAATACATCACGGAGGCAGGGACTTCATCTGCCTTGTTGAGTATTGTATTTCCAGTGTTGAATAGAATGCCTGGCACAGAGCTGGCGCTGAATAAATATGTGCAGAATGAGTAAAGAGTGTGAATTGCTGTGTCTATGTCGTCGAGGTTTCGTGATGTCAAGGGAGGAGAACAGGCGTTGCAGCGAGACAGTGCCTGGATCAAAGCCCCGCTGTGCTGCCCTCCAGCTGTGACGCCTTGGGCAGCACACTTAAAATTCTCTAAGCCTCCACGTCCATTTTTGTAAAAATGGATTAGGTTAAACCATATACACTAGCCACGACAATTTCACGTGGTTTAACCTAACTCAATAGCAGACATATAATACCTAGCACAATGCCTAGTATACAGCTGTTGCCTAATATACAGTAGTTAACATTTATGCAAATTTTCCATGTATTCTTCACTCTTTTCCTGCCCTGTCGTATTTTCCGACACCCCACTACAAATGCAGCTCTGCCTCCTAAAGCCATTTAATGGACTCATTTCCAGGGTCCCTCTGTCCTTGTGTTAACCGCCAACCATACATGGGCTGCAGAAGCTCCTTTAACTATTACTTAAAATATCTCATTCCTCCAGATTTCTATTTTATCTCTTTCGCCTTGCCGTCATAAGTCTTCTTTAACTTCCAGAATATGATTATTTGAAATGTTCTCTAGACATATTTATTATTCGCTATTTCCCTTTAGACTATAATTCTCTCATCGTTTCATAAATGCCACCATAACTCATTTAGTGTTTCTCCATTTCGGGTTAATTTTCCATCTGCTTTGCCATCTCCCAAGCTCCCAGGGCCGTTTCCCGAATCACAGGATCTCTTAAATGCCTCCTCGAACTGCTGCGTTGGGTGTCACAGTCTTTTCGTTAGCCATTTAATTTACATGTTTTTGAAAACAGAGTCACTGTTTTCCTTAACCTCTTCTCAATTCTGAAGACACTTTCCTTTTTAGAATTTTTATTTATTTATTTTTTTGCTCTTTCCAGGCTCCGGTGTTTTAAAATCTCTTCAACTTTGATGTCTGCCTTAGTACTCTCTCATCTTCCATTAACTATTCCCTCATGGGCACAAATGAATCCTCATCCCTCTTTAGAGCAACCTCATTCTACTTTTACCAGTTTTCAGCTCCCAGCTCATACACCCCGCCTTTCCCTGCTTCCCCCAAACACTCTTACACCATCTCTTTTCAGCAATCTCTTGATGGGTGGGTGTGCTTTCCTCTTTGCCCCAGGCTCAATTTCATATACAGTAATTCATGGTGGTTTCCTGTTTCGCCCGAACAATTACCAAGGCACGATAGTAGAGTTGAGACTTAAATGTCAGGACAGAAACTTCAGAACTCCGACACACAGATCTGCATCGTCTACACCAGTAACCTCCAAGATAGACTTAGAAACTACAGCATAAAGAAATAGAAAAAAAAATAGGCTAAAAAAAAAAGAGGGAAGTATCGTTTACTCTTTCAACACAAATTCTATTGTGGCCAATTAAAAAAAACGTTCATTTTCTTGGCTGAGAAACACTGAATTTTAAAGAAATTAGCACAGAAAATGGAAAGCCCCTTAAAGGCAGGGATCTTTGCTTTGATCGCTGCAACCGTAAGACACCTAGAAGAGCGTGTGTGTGTCTTGCAATCAGAGCTTAAAAGCACCTGTTGAATAAGCGAATAAATGAATGAGCAGGGACAGGTCTCCAGGGTCTCACACCTTCAGTGTTTAATTCCAGTGCAACAACTGCAAAGAGGTAATTCTGCGAGAATCGGACAGCCTGGGTTAGAATCCAGTTTTGTGGCTTTCAATGTCAGGTTAAGTTTCCTAAATTCTCAGAGTATTTGTTTCCTCTTCTGCAAGAATGAGGTCGTAATGGCCATGTCACTGGGTGATTATAGGGATTACGTTAGATGAAGTTTAAAGAGAGACAGATGTAATATGGCCAGCAGAGCGCTTGGCACATTGCGGGTGTTTGGTAATGGTGGTAGAAGCAGCAGTATTTGTCATGCTTCCCATAATCATCTTTCCCCCTCCTAAAATTTGAGGTTGGAGGGCTGGAGGACCATTTTGGCTGCTAATTCCAGCCCCACGAGGGAGGCCATGCACCCTCTCCAAGGCCCCACCCCAAGGGGAGAGGAGGAGCTAATCTGATCGTTCGCAGCTCCCAATACCCCCCTGGGCTGCGCTTACTGGATTTCTATGCATGTGTCACTCTTTTCCCACTCTGTCATATTTTCTAACACCCCACTACACATGCAACTCAGTCTTTTTAAAGCTATGCTTCTCTTTGCCATTTAGTATACTCATTTCCAGGGTCCCTCTGTCCTTGCGTTAAGCGCCAACCACACACGGGCTGCAGAAGCTCCTTTAACTATTACTTAAAATATCTCATTCCTCCAGATTTCTATTTTATCTCTTTCGCCTTGCCGTCATAAGTCTCCTTTAACTTCCAAAATCTGATTATTTGAAATGTTCTCTAGACATATTTATTATTCACCATTTCCCTTTAGACTTTAATTCTCTTACTGTTTCATAAATGCCACCATAACCCATTTAGTGTTTCTCCATTTTCAGTTAATTTTCCAAAAATTGAGGCTCCTATGGTGCAAGGGCCGTGACCCAGGTACCAGCCTGCCACTCGCAGCTCCTGACATCCCTCCCTCTTCCATCTCTACGGGGTGAACGTACGTGAGTTGAGGGTGGCTCTTTAAGGACAGGACCCTACATGCTGTCTGTTATAATACAACCTCTACAGCTAAAACTTGGGGCAAGTAAGTTAGGGTTAAGCTTTCTCTGAAAATGACTCTCCCCCTCCTCCCTACTCCAGACAGCATACCCCTGAGCCAGCTGGCCAAAGATTTAAATGGGGAGCAGGGCAGATAGAGTAGGTTCTACAGTGCAAGTCCTAATTCTACTGTATTAGGAGTTATGAGAAGCCTGAATGGCCACTGATAAATTGGTCCTTTGAATCCCACGCTGCTGTTTTTCTTATATGTAGAGTTCTCTCAGTAACCTGGAGTGGGAGAACCTGGAAATTCTAGATAGTACTTTTTGACACTATTAAAATAGCACCAACTATATCACCATTAACCTCTAATGACTATGCCTCACCCGACCGTTTGAAACTGGCTGCCACAAAAGCCAATGGAACCAGCTCACATAATGAGCTTCTAATCCAAGAGAGCAGAAAAAAAGTAGGAGACATGACAAGCAGTTTCTGAGCTCACTCAGTCCCCTGTGCCGATGCTACCAAATTATTCAAGACCTCAAAGAGGCAGGTATGCACGGAGGTGGCCTCCCTGACTAAATCCCAAAATATGGAATAATGATATGGATTGACTGACACTCAAGTCAAGGTACAATGTTATCCAAGAAGTTCTGGATATTCCTATCCTGGAATACAGGACCCAGGAAAGCAGGCGCTGTGTCTGTTTTGCCCGCTGCTGTTTCCCACTCACAGAACCTGGAAGAGTGGCATGGAGTAGATGTTCAATGCCTGTTCGTTCAGTGAACAAAAGTCTCAGCTCTCTGTCCTTGTTTTACCTTTGACAATGAGCCCTACTTTACCTGTCTGTCCAGTGGGTGTCTATCATGCTCTGTGGATCACTCTAGGAATCTAAGAGGTAAAGGTAGAGTTACTGTCCATGTTACCTGAGTTCTCACCCTAAGAACTAAGTATTGATTTTCCCATCTTATAAAGAGCAAGAACAGAGGCTCGGAGGGTTTTATAATGGTGCAAAAGGCTACACAGGGTGTTGCCCCATGTTTAGCTGGGCACAGAAGCTCCAGTAATAAAGCCCTTATATCCAAGCTTCCCTAGCAGCTAGGCATGGCCATGTGACTATGTGGCCAATAGGAAGAGAGAAGATATGATATGTACAACTTATAGGAAGTACCTTAGAGGGAGGAGGTGAGCCCTTCTTTGTTCCATCTTCCTTCCTTCTGGTTGCAATGCAGACGTGCTGGCTGGAGCACCAGCCGCCATCTTGGACCATGAGGTGGAAGTCACAGGCAGAGGGTGGCAGAGGCACAAGGTAGAAAAAGCCTGGGTCCCTGACACTGTGGAATACCACACTAGCCCCAGAGTACCTTTGGACTCCTTTTACACAAGGAAGAATTCAATGCCTTTCTTATTTAAACCCCTTTTATGTTTAAGACTTTCTGTCATTTTTAAACAAAATTAATCATACCTGGTTTAAGTAGTAGAGTGACTATTTGAACCAAAATATTTTCCTTTGAATTAAGGTGCACCAGCTTCCATTCAGCCTCCTTACACCTCAGTTGTCTTCTCTGAAAAATGTGAGGGAGGCACCACATATTCCTTTGTTTCCTTCTAGCTCTGCAATGTTTGATTTTCTCTCCTGCTCTCTCTCCCAACCCGTACGAATACCCAACATATTTGGTGCTACCCCCCTCTCTTAGCATATGCTGTTCCTCCTGTCCAAAATGCCTTTCTGCCTCATCATCCTCAATACTTTACCCAATACTTTTTTTTTATTGGTAAGGCTGATTTCAAGCTCCATTTCTTCCACGTGGTATTTCCTGATACTATTTCCTTCTTGTGATTCTTTTTAATCCATCCTTCATGCGATAGCCTTTAGCAATACGTCATCTCCTGTTTTCTGAGGTTTCCACATTCGCACATTTGGTCCCCGCCAGGAGGAGCACAGATCAGGCCTCCCCTCCCGTCATTCACGTTTACCTAGCAGCATGCGGACAGGCACAGTGGTCACTGTCTATTGACTTGAGTTGAAAAGCGATACGTTCATCTTCACCTCAGGACCACGTTTTTCTCACTTTGCACCAAACACAAGACTGAGCAGTGACAATAACCCAAGGCCAGGCCAGGGAGCTTCGCCCACATCATTTTTCGGCAGCTACAACTCCTTTTCATTCCCTGTGTCGTGCTTACTGGATGCCCTTCATGATCATCTCAAATACTATAACACCTGCCCCACAAAGTGGAGCTGACTGCCGCAAATCAGATGTGTCTTCTTCCAACTCTCGACCCCTATTCCTCATGTGGCACACTCCTCTCTTACAGTGTACCTTCATTATTTATGTTAGTCCCGACCTCTCAGCGTTAATTATAAAAAGAGACCTCTTTCTTAAGACCCTTTACCACCCTCTGCCAGAACAACTGTGAAACTACAACACAAGTCTTTGATGAATATGATGTGAAGGGTGCCCCCCGGACTTGAGCAATTCATAGCCTGCATGACTTTCTCACCTCTGCTAGACTGTAACTCCTCGAGGATATGAATTCACAGCCCAGTACTTTGAACTCTGGGAACACTGAGTTAGACAGAAGAGCCAATTTAGGGACAAATAGGAGTTGAGTGTTCAACGTACCATGATTGGTGTTGTACCCGTAAGCAAATCAAATCCCATGAAACTTAGCTTACTCCAGTGTCGATGGGATAACACCACTGTTGTGGTTGTTTCAGGCTGCTACAATAAACTGCCATAGACTGGTCAGCTTAAACAATCGATATTTTTTCCCACAGTTCTGGGAGGCTGGAAAGTCCAACATCAAGACATCAGTGGAAGATCTGGCATTGGTGAAGGCCCTCTTGCTGGTTTATACAAGACCATCTTCTTAATGTATACTCACATGGTGGAGAGAGATGGATCTGATGTCTCTCATTTTATAAGGGAATAATCTCATCACAAGGACATTAGCCTCATAACATCATCTAACTCTAATTACCTCCCAAAGGCCCCACTGTCTCCAAATACTGTCACATTGGTGATTATGGTTTTAACATACGAATTTTCCGGGGGGCGGGGGGGGAGACAAACTTTCAGTCCATAACAACCACACAGTGTCGTTGAGAACTTTCACAGTGATAGTGGTAAGATTTAGAAGATGATAAATACATTTTTTGATTGACACCCATTAGTAATGTGACCAACCATCCCAGTTTTCCCCAGGGCTGAGGAATTTCCTGGGGCATGAAAATTTCAGTGCTAAAACCAAAACCATAAATTATGGTCCATAAATTAAGAGTTTGACCCACTTATCAGTACCCCAAAAGCACATCTATCGAAAGGCTTCAAATCTACTTCTTAGCAAACACATCAATTCCACAAATATTAATTGAGTACTTACCATATGCCAGCAAAGTCTAGGAAATAAAGTGGTAAGTTAAAAATTTGTGGTCCTTTCTCTGCCCTCATTGAAAGCTTAAGGGGAAAGCAGATCTTATATAAATAATTACAATAAATGGCAACGTATTTGCAGCTAAAGTCTCTGTTGCTATAGAAACATTAGCAGGGGAGCCTGACCTATCAGAATACTGGTTAATCTTCCATTACTCCATTTCTACTTGCTTTTTTTAGGGTAAACACCAAGTTGAGTTCTCAGGAAGAATCAAAAACTCTCATGTTTTCCAAGACTGGGCAGATAATATCAATGAGTAAAATGCAGCAGGTGTAAGATTATAACCATGGTGAAAATCCCGGCTAGGCATTCAAAATCCATTTAAATGTAAATGAAATAAAACATATCTCCTGACCACTGATTGGAATTCTCAGTTCTAAACCAAGTGAAGAATATTCATATTCCTTCCCTTGGCAAAAATCTAGCTTCCTTCTACACTAGTACAGTTCACTGGACTGTACCCCTTGTCGGGGGCCTTATTGACATATAGAAAGTCCCATTCTTTGAAAAAGGCCTCCTTATGTATACCTGAATACCTATTCTTTTCCCCTGGACATTAAAAAAAAAAAAATCAGGAGATGGGGTACACCTGTCCCAAGGTGAATCATTCAGATTCTTGCTCCTAGGAATTTTAAACTTGATAGGTAAGACACAGAGATGAGAGATTTTTGGCTCTGAACCAAAGTTACAGTGACTCTCCCAGATCACTGAATATTGCCTCCCATTCTAACCTTTCCAGAGCTTAGTTGCCCAGCCTTCACTTTGATTTTTTTTTTAATGATACCTCAGTAAAGTCCAAAAATATTTTCCATTGTTCCTTCTTCATCATCTCCTTTTGTTTAAATTAAGCTAATCAGAGTTCATTTTTGTTGCTTGCTGCCAACATGCTCCAAGTATCACTCCCTTGCTTCTACCTGGGCTGTTATGACATATTACCTGCTCCCCATAGCATCCTCCACACTCATATTAAGCCCATCGGCCAGATTAATGTTCCTAAATCTCAGCTCTGATCATGTCCCACCCTTCCGAAAAGCCTGAAATGCCCCCCACCCACTGTTGAAAAATAAAATCCATGCTCCTGAGCCAACTTTAATTTTTCCAACCTTACTTCCTTAAACTGTTCTTCACAGTCTTAACAGTATTCTGCATTGGAGCAAACCCAAACCACTCATGGTATCTCACTAAAGCCTCATTTCTTGGTGATTTCTCACTTCTTGGTTTTTGTTCCTACACTTTCCTCTGATGGGAATAGCTGTTGTTTCTGGCCACTTTCATTTTCTGATAACAGATCTTCCCCCATCCACCAAGAAGAGGCTCTCTGGCCACAGCGATTGGTTCAGGGATGGGCACATGACTCAAGCTCATCCAATCTGATTTCTTCTCCAGGAATTTTTTTGTTTTGTTTTGTTTTAGCTAGAAGGGATCCCTGTCTTTCTGGACTTAAAAAGATAGAATGCTGAAAGTATGTGAATCAACATGTACTTTAGATGACTTTCGTCCCCATTTCATGAGGGGGAAACAATGTACCATAACAAAGAGAAACATGAAAGATGGGGGGGAGGGGGAGAGAGAGAGAGACGTGAAGACGTCATTCGAGCCCGGATCTAGACACGCAAGGTAACAGGTCCACCCATCCTTTCTAGCTGAATGGACAAATAAATCCTTTTGTTTTCATTGTGTTTTGTTTTTCTTTAAGTTAATGAGAATGGACATTTTATCATTTAACATCACAAAAGTCTTATTTATCTCTTTAGCCATTGGAGGACATTTAGGTTTTTTACAGTCCGAGGCAATTATGAAAAGAGAGGTTATAAACATTTGTGTATAAGTTTTGGTGTGACCATAAGATTTCATTTCTTTAGTCTACATACCTAAGAGTGGGATCTCTAGGCTATCCATACAATAGAATACTATATGGCAATACGAAGGAACGAACTATAGACACACAGAACAACTTGGATGAATCTCGAGGGCATTCTGCTGATTGAAAGGAGTCTCAGAAGGTTACACGCTGTGTGATTCCCTTTTATCTGACATTCTCCAAAGACAAAACTACAGAAACCCTCAGTGATTGCCAAGGGTTAAAGGTGTGGGGGGAGTGTGACAATAAATCGACATCATAAAGGACTTGGGGGGTTAGTAATAGAACAGTTCTGTATCCTGATTGTGGTAGTGATTACATGAATCTATTAATATCTGTGTGTTAAGATTCATACAATCATGCATCTAACAGTCAATTTTACTGAATATTATTTGAAAATAAAATTAAAATTTTCACTAAAAAATAAAAATAAAGCAAAATCACAAAAGTCTTGATTCAATATAAAGATCTTTCTCCCCTGAATAGTCACATGTTCAGATCCTCCAAAACTGAGCACTGAGTCCGCCTCTTCTCAAAAAGGCTCACTGAGCTTCCAGCCTCCACTCCCTCCTCGAAACACCCATCCCTTCCCCTGCATCTCCCTTCCCGCCGCACAGTTTCTCAGACACACGCATCATGTTCTTTGCTGGAGGGTAAGCTCCGGAGGAAGGGGGCGCGTGTCCGAGCCATGGCCGCGCGCCCCCACCCCAGCACAGCGTCTGGCATATGGCAGGCGGCCGGTGACCATTTGCTGAATGAACAGGAGCAGATTTTCATCTGGCCGGAGCTGGGGTCCTCAGCAGCGTGGAGAATGTCCCGGTGTGCTGGATGACACCTCAGAAGCATCAGGGTAGAGTGAACTGTGTTCTGGCCTAAATAGCAGTCTAAATGCCGCCTAGTCTCCTAATGAAACTTGACAGCCCTGTGTAAATTCAGCAGTAATAACGTTTCACATCTCGCCACAGGTTTCTGCTGTAGAAATGTGTTCGCCAAAAGACCGAGCTTTGCAGTCCCAATCGCTGCCCTGATATTCATATCTTCACCCATAATTGCAAGGCCACCCCCTTGGTGGGGAAGAAAATGATGTATTTACCACAAAGGAGCAAAAGAAGAACTGCTCGATCAATGAGGGCTTTTTTCTTCATAAATGATTTTTAGAAAAGGTTTTTATTTTTTACTATACCTCCTCTTTCCGTTTGATTTCAAGTAGCTTTAAAGAGTTCATTTTAGCCAGGTGCAGTGGCTCACACCTGTAATCCCAGCACTTTGGGAGGCTGAGGTGGGAGGAGCGAGTACATCAAGAGTTAAGTCGAGACTAGCCTGGGCAACGTAGCAAGATCCCTACAAAAAATAAAAATTTTTAAAAAGGGGTTCATTTTACAACTACAGAGAAATGATTTTGGAAAGAGTAAGAGACAGAGAAAGAGGAAACAAAGGAGTAAAGAGGGGGAAAGAAGGAAGAAAAGTGAAAGATAAGGAAAACCAGGTGTAGAAGAGGAAAGACCAATAAGAGAGTAAGAGAGAAGCGTGGGCAGAGGAGAAGTGATGTGTTCTCACACCCAATAACAAAACAAAACGGATCTTGAAGCGGAGCAGAGTCCTTCAGGAAAGCCGGCCAGGGCTGTGTGGGAGGAGAGCCTCCCGTCAGTAACACGAGAGCGAGGGAGAGTGGCAGGATGGAGCGAGTCCAGAGCCGGGCGCGCAGCAAACAGGAAGGGGAGCGGTGAGAGGAGGCACCACGCTGCGGCCTGGCACCCGGCCCTCCCTGGTGACACTGGAAAAGTAGGTCAGTTTCGGAGCTGGCTGGGGGATGAATGGTCGGCCAGGAACGAGTGGTGGGAGTGAGGACACGGAGCGAGAGGTTGACTCGAGCACAGGATCCGGGAGAGGGGAGCTTCCCCAGCGCAACAGGAAGAATCAAAACCAGCTCTAGGTCGTGCCATCCCATAGAACGTTCTACCACGATGGCAATGTAACATGTCTGTGATGCCCAACATGGTGGCTGCTAGTCACCCGTGGCCACTGAGCCCTCAGAATGTGGATGCTGAAATTCAGTAAGAAACTGCATTTTCAATTTTATTTAATTCCAATTAATTTCAATTTAAATAGCCACACATGGCTAGTGGCTGTCACATTGGCTAGAGAAAAGAGCTGCGTAGATCACACCCAGAAAGGAATCGATTGCCGAGAGGAACCAAAAAGGCCGTTTTCTGGTATGTCTGAAGTGAACTTCAGGTGACCCAGATGCATCTAGATGACACAGGAGTGAACTTTATTTTTAGAACTCGATTTCATTATTTTCATGTATGTTTGAAAAAATGGACCTCGCATATCAAACCCACTGTTTCATAGATATCATTGCTCAGGAAGAAGACATAGTAGAATTATGTATCTCCAAAAAAAGTAAGTCGATGTAAATAAAAACTACTATCTGAAAAATATCACAAAGGACTTACAGAGATAACAAAAGGTACTAAACAATTTCATATAAATGGAATCATACAATATGTGGCCTTCTGTGCCTGGCTTCTTTCACTGAGCATAATGTTTTCAAGGTTCGTTTGTGTTGGAACACGCATTAGTATTTCATTCCTTTATGGCTGGATAATATGCGCTTGTAAGACAGACCACGTTAAGTTTATTCATTCATCTGTGGATGGACATTTGGGTTGTTTACACTTTGGGTTATTGTGAATGGTGCTTCTATGAACATTCATGGGCAAGTTTTTGTTTGAATACCTATTTTTGATTCTTTGGGGTATATAACCAGAAGTAGAATCATTTGGGGTCATGAAAAGGTTCTGGAACCAGGTAGTGGAGATGGTCGCACAACATTTTGAATGCACTTACTGCCACTGAATTACACAGTTTAAAATAGATAAAATGGTAAATTTCATGTTATGTATACTTTGCCACAATAAAATATCATTTTAAATGAAAGAAATGGAGGGAATAAGCAGACGGCCGAATAGACATGAGCTAACTCAAAGCATACAGTAAGCAGTCTAAAATTGGGATACAAAGATTATCAGGGTTTTCAGAGTTCTTCAGATTCAACCTTATACCCGAAAATCATTTCTCCACTATCTCTGGCATATAGGCGGGCCTGTATTTCTGCTTGTCCACTTCCATGGAAAAAAAGACCTCAGTCCTTCTCCAAAGTAATCAATACTGTTGCTGCATAGCTATACATTTTAGAAAGATCTTCTTCATTTTTACTAAAATATTCCATCTTGTAACTTTCAATTCTTGTGTTATAGCCACCTTGGAGTTATCAAAATAATGTAGTCCTACTATATGTCTGGTTCTATGGCAGAGGCTAGAAATGGCCATAAAATGATTGAGAGGAGAA
>RJWJ010011095.1:0-45282 GCA_004363605.1 Indri indri
GGATGAGTGTACTAGTTACTGTAACACCAGCTGCTATAACAAACAACCTCCTGGATTCCAGTGACTTCATACAATCTCTTATTTCTTGTTCATGGGTATCGTGGTTGGTTGACAGCTGTCCTCCATCTGGCGATTCACACACCAGACTTGTTAATCTTGTGACTCCATTATTTCCCGGGGCTCAGAATTATCTGTGTCCATTTGGCAAATGAGAGGAGACAGGGTGGAGAAGGTTCACCAGCTTCTTTAAAAGCCTGGCCCAGAAGTGACCTACAAACCTCCCTCCTGCCCATATTTTATTGAAAAGAACTAGTCACATGATTACCCTTGTTAACTGAATAAACCAAACTCTGTAAAATAATTTAAAGAGGTTTATTCTGAGCCAATATGAGTGACTTCGGCTCGGAGAGACATAAACCCAAGAAGCCTTGAGTAAGGGGTCCCTGGGTGGTTGGATTACAGTCTGGTTTTACACATTTTAGGAGAAAGAAATTGCAGGTAAAATCATAAATCAATACATGGGAGGTATGTATACATTGGTTCAGCCCCAAAAGGTGGGATATCTTGAAGCCGGGGCTTACAAGTCATAGGTGGATTTAGAGATTCTTTAATTGGCAATTTGTTGAGAGAGTTAAGCTTTGTCTTAAAATTTGTAGTCAGCAGGAAGGAATGCCTAAATTAAGATAAGGGGTCTGTTATCTGTCATGTGATACCATGGCAGCAAGAAAAAAAAAAAAAAAGACCTGTTCAACCAGATTTTATGGATTGTAAGGCATGATTTAACCCTTGCCTGGCATGGCCTTAGGTCTTGTTTATAATTTGGTATCTTATTGTCACAAAGTCTGTTTTGTCTTTGTCAGCCTTATGATCTCTACTTTAGCATTAATGCTGGCCAATTATTGTGTCTAAATTCCAAAAGAGAGAGGATATAATGAGGTGGGACTGAGAACTCAGGGTCCTCTTGCCCAAGAGGGGGTCCGTTCAGTTGGTGGGAGGTTTAGAACTTTATTTTTAGTTTACACCCTGGATACAAGAGAGCCTAATAACACATATTCCCTCCCAGCTAACACATAGCTCCCTCCCAGCCACAGCTATGCAAAGGGAGTATGAATTATTATGGCCTGGGCATTCCCAACATTAAACACCATCAATCCATAACCTCAGGGGGAGGCAGCAGGAAGAGGCTGTGGGTGTTCTTCCCACCCACTACACCAAATCTTGCTCCAGGGAGAAGTCCCCAGTCTCACCCTGACCATCTACCCACCTATTCTGGTCTCCTGCCTTTGGAGTGGGTGACCACAAATTTGATCCCTTTGAAGGGAAGGTGAACCTGGCTTGATTTGCTAAGTCTTTAGGTCAACACAGAGGATGCTGGTGAGTGTCTGACACTCTTTCCCCAAACATTTATTGAGCCATCACTGTGTGCCAGGTCTGATGCTGGGAACATGCCCATGAATCAGACACAGTCCCTGTTTTGGATTTGTTTCTTCTCAGAAAGCAGAAAGACAACAGATAATTTGTGAACCGGGGATGGGGGTTGTCACAGTGATATTCCATTAAGAACAAGATGAGGGAGACGGGAGGGGTAAGGAAATCAGCAAGCCTGTCTGTCGGTAACGGTGGTGGCGAGTTTCAGGGAAGGGATGGGAGCAACATTTGCGGAGGCGGTTACCTGGACCGAAAAGGAATAGACCTTTCTAGGCAAGAACATAATCCCTGTGCGAATCAGAAACCTAATGACTCCAGCTCCTAACAGAAACCACAGCTGATTCAAGTGTTAATCAGAAATCTGATCCTTGTGAACTGAAACCTGTGCTAACTCATGTGCTTATTAGAAATCTGTGTTGACTGTAAACTTTGTCCTAGAGCATGGCCAGATCACGAATTTGGGCAGGAACAAGCACAGATAATCACCAACTCAAAGAGATTCACATGCTAATGGCCACCTTGAGTTGATGCATGTGCTAACTACAATTTTAGGACAATTTAATAGGGCGATAGGAGGGTGATGAGATATTCATAGCGAAGACGAGCACAGATCTGAAGCCCAACAGCCTGGTTTGCTGACCAGTCACTGACCGGCTGAATGACTGCGAGCAAGCTATTCATTTCTCTGGGTCTCAGCTTCGTTTCTGTAAAGGGGGGGCTGATCATACCTCAAATGGTTGTTGGGAGGATTAAATAAGCTAATACATGTAAAGCGCTGGGATCAGTGCTTGACATATGAAAAGTGCTTACTCTGTAAGTACCAGCTGTGATAATAACCAAAATATGCAGCCAACAGTTACTGCCCTGATTTCATTTAACCTTATAGCGTGCCCTACCTCCAATTTCTTCATTACTACCACCCTTTCTTGGCCCAGGTCCCGGGGCCTTCCCCTCTTGAAAGTCTTTCCACAGGTTCCCAGGGCGACCCTCGGTATCCCCGGCACCGCCTCCGCCCCAACCCTCTCGGCACCATTCCCAGACCGGGAAATAGCCGCTCAGCCGCCACGTGGGGGCAGCAACGCATCGCTCAGCCGCTGCGCGCTATGCATTGTGGGGCGCGTAGTCTCGCGGCCGGGTTAAGTAGTGCTTTCGGCCCGAATGTGAACTACATTTCCCAAAAGGCCACGCGACACCCTCTGCCTCACCTTGCTCAAGTCTGGAGGCTGAGGCCTCGCCCCCTCAGAGCGCGCCTCCAGAGCAGCGCGGGGGATTATGGGGTATAAGGACTGGGCTCCGCGCCCGGAGACGGGCGGTGCTGCGCAGGCGCGCAAGGCCTGCCGAGCCGCTGGACCTTAGCGGGTGGGTAGGGACGAACGTCCTGATCTGGGAGCTGCGCCCGCCAGAGCTGATGTAAAGGCAGCCAGGGGCGGCATCGTGGTCCCTTATTCGAGCAAGCGCGAGACCCACACCCTCCTCGTCTGCATATGTCCTGGATTCTGCCCAGCCGCCTTCTCGCTCTGTTGCATCTCAGCCGTCCTTGTCAGCTGTCCAGCCTGTTCGTGGCGCACCGGTCTTCAAAGAAGAAACAGATCCCTTTTCCTATCTTTTCTTTCCTTTTCTTCACAGTCACCCGCCACCCAAAAAAACCCTTTTTATGGTAATGTTCAATCACACACAAAAATAGAATAATGATTCTCCGAGTACCCATCACCCAGCTTCAACAATTATCAACATATGGCCAACCTTGTTTTATATTCCACCTCCCCTCGAATTAGTTTAAAGCAAATCCCAGATATCATATGATTTCATCCATAAATACGTATTTCTAAAATATCGGGTTCTTAAAAATACATGACTAACATCTTTATCACATCTAAAAAATTAGCAATAATTCCTTAACACTATCTATTAATAACATCCAACCTGTTTCCAAATTTTCCTAATTGTCTTACAAATGTCTTATAACTTTTGGCTTGTTCAAATTAGAATCTAAACAGGGTCCATGCACTGCATCTGTTTGGTCCCTCTTTTAGGGACCAAACTTCCCCCTCCCCCATTCATCTCACAGTCTGATTTGGCTGGTTGCACCTCCTGGTGTCCTTTAATCTGTTCTTTTGTCCCCTGCGTGTCTTGCAAACTTAAAGGCTGGGTCAGATTCAGGTTCCATTTGGAGGTAAGTATACTTCAGGGGTGATGCTGAATTCTTCCTAAGAAGGAACATGATGTCTGGTTGTCTTTTGTTTGTGATGTTAATATCCAGTGTTGGTTTTGAGTTTTGTCAGCTTGCTCATTATATAATAAAACCACAGCGGAATTTTGGGAAGTGTTTCCATATCCCCTGTCCATTCCTCTCCGTCTACTTCATATAAATGAAACTGTTTGTTGCTAAAGCTCATCCTTGTTGCTAAATTCAAGAGGCAAGTCTCCACCCTCAACTCACTGGTCCTGCAACAGCAGCTGACATTCCAGGCCTGTCCTGTGCTGTCCAGTGTGGAAGCCACTAGCCACTCGGGTGGCTATCGGAGACTTCACTAGTCGTAACTGAGATGTGCTGTAAGTATAAAATTCACACTGGGATTTCAAAGACTTAGTATGATAAAAAGAATGTAAAATATCTCATTAATCATTTATAAAAGATCGATAACATGTTGAAATGATACTATTTTAGATATGCTAATAATAAATATTAGCTATTTATTAACTATTAAATAAATATGAATGAGATATTTTATTAAATTACTGTTACTCGTTTCTTTTTACTTTTTAATGTAGCTATTAGAAACTTTAAAATCCCAGCTGTGGCTCTGCTTCTATTTCTATTGGAAGGTGTTATTCTAGACCAGCGGTTTTCAAGGTGTGATTCCTGCCAGCAGCATCAGCATCACATGACAATGTGCTAGAAATGCAAATTCTCTGTTGCCCTAGACCTGCTGAACCAGAATCTCTAGGGAGGGGACCCAGCAGTCTGCATTTTAACAAGCCCTCCAGGCTATTCCTGTCTTAAAGCTGCCCTCATGGTTTCTGTGACTCAGTGCTCTCCCAAACCCACCCACTTCTCACCCCTTCACTGTGAACACCCTGGTCCAAGCACCGTTTGCTCCCACCTGGGCCACCACAGTAGCTTACAAATTCCTTTCCCTGCCTCTAATCTTGTAGTCCTCACACTACAGATAAAGGGATCTTTCAAAATCATAAACCATATCACATTACTTTGCTGCATAAAACCTCTCAATGGCTTCTTGTTGCTTGTAAAATCCAGATCCCTGCTGATGGTCCCCCTGGCCACCATCCTGTGGCCACTGCAGCCCTTCCATCCTCCTGTCGTCTCCCCACGCCCCTCTTTGCTCTTTTTGCCCCAGCCAAGCCAGCCTTTTCTGGGTGCCTGCTTTGGGGCCTTAGTGACGGCCATTCCCTCTTCTGGAAATATGGCTCTTCTAGGTCTTTGCAGGGCTAGTTCCCTCTTTTCCTTCAGGTCTCAGCCCGGATGGCTCTGTCTCAGAGCTGCCATTGTGCTGCCCCAACTAAAGCCTGATTCTCCTGCACCCACATCCACACAGCAGCACCCACCTTTCATTCTCCGCATGGTATGCACCGCGTGGTAGTCTTTCTTGCCATTTGCCCGTCTCCCCCACTATGACGTGAGCATGCAAGGGCCAGGACTCAGCTCTCTTGCTCACCCCTGTGTCCCCAGCTCCGCACACAGTGTCTGCACATAGTAGGGGCTCAACAAAGGTCTAGTCACTGTCCCGGTGCGGTAACTGCCCCGGCTGTCTCCACCTCCCCGGAAGTCAGAGCCACAGTGTTTGGCTATGGGAATATTTCCCATGACAATCCTGATTTCTGGCTTCTGCCATCCTGGGATACCTGACAACATGGAGTCCACTTTCCTACTTGGGCCCCGTAGGCTGGAAGCCCTGTACCTGTGAGGGCCCGACAAGGGCACAGAAGCCACTCCCATGTTAAAACAGAGGGACATTAGCACTTGGAGGTGGGCGTGCAGGGGTTGGAGGAGCCGAGGGGCCCCAAAGGAGCCAGTGAAGCGACTGGAAATTAGCAGAGGGCAGCTGCTGCCCCCGTAGGCTGGGGGAACAAAGGGAGGAGGTGGTGTCACCGGAGCTCAGAGACAGGGACACCCAGTAGAAGCTGGAAACAGTGGGATTGTGTGGCTGGCAGGACTGGAGCTGTGGAGGAGAAAGAGGGGAATGACCCTGGAGGAGGACAGTTTCCCCGGCCTCTGGCTCCCGCTCTCCAGTCTCCTGCCCCCTCGGCTGAATCCAGATGAGGGGGGACACTGGGAACTGCAGCCTGGGATGCAGCAGAAAGGGGAGGGCGAGATCTGAGGGCAGCGCCGCATGGGTTCCAGCCACACCTGTTGTCCCACCCCCCGGCCCAGCTCACTGGTTTACATGACAAGTCTGGCTGCTGTAGGGTTAGTTAGAGTTGAGTTTGCAATCTCAGTGTTTCAGTTATCTATTGCTGCACAACAAATTATCCCCAAATTAAGTGGCTCAAACCAACCATTTTATTTTCCCTCCCATTTTATAGGCCAGTCGCCATGGTTGGGGCGTAAATGGGAATGACCCGTCTGAAGAAGGATTGGGCCGCCTGAGTCCAAACCCTGAAAATGTGCACATGTGTGGATCCACCATTTACACTTCTAGAATTTAGTTCCTGGAAATAATCCAGGAAGTGGGAAAAGATTTTACTACAAGAATTTTTATGACACTATTTTTTAATAATAGCAAAAAAAAAAAAACCCAAAAAACCAAAAAACACCCAACGAACCAACCAAAAACCAAAAAAACCCAGACCAAAACCCAACTGTAATTAATCACGCATCCTACCAGCGTTTCACAAAGACCCAGGAGATGTTATAGGTATTTGAAGATAAAGGGGCTCTTTGTTCAGCAAAGTGTGGGAAATACTGGCTTTAATGAAGTTAGACGAGCTGTTTGTTGCTGCGTCCATGATCACTGTACAAGAAGGGACCCCCTCGGCATTAATGCCTGAGTTCGATTGGTCAAGGAGCTGCTGCTGGTAACTGCCACATCGTCCTTTCTGCTCGTTCTTGTAGCCCAATCGGGTCCCAAGACCTGCTCAGATTCCAAGAGTGGGGACATACATTCCACCCTTTGGCGGGAGTTGCTCTGAAGACCAATGGCAGCTGGATTTTGCCACCTATGCATGCTTTCTAAACACTCTTGTGTGTTTGGATTATTTTTAACTTTGTATAAATGAGAACCACATTGTATGTACTCTTTTGTACACGTCTTCTTTCTTCTTTCAGCCAACATTGTCTTTGAGAGACAAATCCCTGTTGTGGCGAATAGATCTAGGGTATTTATTCTCATGATTACATCGTATTCCATTGTGCGGTCAGGCTTCAGCGTGTGTGTCTGTTCTCCTGTGATGGGCATTTGGGTTGTTTCCCTTGAGTGAGTCACTGGGTCCCTGGGAAAGACAATGTCAAACTGTTTTCCAAAGTGGTTTAACCACTTCCTCTCCTTCGGCAGCGTGTGAGATTTTCTGTTGCTCCAGGTACCTGACATTGTCAGATTTTGAAAATTCGGGCATTTGGAGGGGGTGGGGGGGAAGGTAGGTATGGAGAGATTTTGGCATTGCCCTTTCGGTTTGCATTTCCCCTTCTAGGTTGGGCTCCTTTCTTGCCGTTTGGATTTCCTCTTTTGTTAAGTGCCGGCGTGAGCGTTTGCTCATTTTTCTTTTGGGGTTTGCTGTTTGTTTTTAAAGAGTTCCTGATACATGTGGGACTCAGATCCCTTGCCTGTATTATGGTATTAAGTATCACAAGTGTCTTCTCCCACGCCATGACCACTTTCTAATGGTAACCTTTTTTTTAATGGAAAATCTCAAACATACGCAAAAGTGGAGAGAACGGTATAATGAATTCCTACAGACTTCTCGCCAGCTTCAATAACTGTCCATTTATGGCCAATCTTATTTCCTCTACCTGAACCTAATTCTTCCCCCTTGGATTATTTTAAACAAATTCCAGATGTCTTTATTATTTTATCCAAAACTTTTTAAGTAAATGGGTATCTCTAAGAAATAATGACCTTTTAAAACATAAATCTATATAGCTACATCACTCTAAGGTAACTTTTGGTGAATATAAATTCTTAATGTTAATTCATCAACTATATTGGCCTTTATAGTTAAGGCTTTTTGGAGTCTTGATTAAGAATGCTTTCCCTTCCTTGAGGTTATGAATTTATCTTCCTAAATTAACTTTTAAGAAATTTTGTTTTGACTTTCACATCTCGGTCCATAATCTACCTGGAGTTGATTTTTGTGTTTGGTGTGAAGTTGGAGTCTAATGTCTTTTTTTTTTCCTTTTTTTTTGAGATGGAGTCTTGCTATGTTGCCCCGGTGGGAGCACAGTGGCTATTTACAGGTGCGATCATGGTGCACTACAGCCTCAGACTTCTGGGCTCAAGCAATCCTTCGACCTTAGTCTCCCAGGTAGCTGGGACTACAGCCACATACCACC
The DNA here is from genome assembly GCA_004363605.1 of Indri indri. Lineage (NCBI taxonomy): Eukaryota > Metazoa > Chordata > Mammalia > Primates > Indriidae > Indri > Indri indri. The sequence continues at coordinate 7,937 of RJWJ010011095.1, forward strand.
GCACTGGACTTCATTTTTATCCATTTGGATAGCAAACAACCTTAGCCTATTTATTGAAAAGACCATCTCTTCCCCTACTGCTCTGCAATAAAACCGCTATCGCAAATCAAATGGGCATATATACGGGGGTATATTTTTGGACTCTGTTCTAGTTCACCAATCACTGTGATAATTCCTGTAGCTTTACAACAAGTACTGATACCAGGTAGTGTGAGACCTCCACCTTGTTTTTCTTCAAGAGCATCTTTGTTATATTTAACTCTTTACATTTCTGTATAAAATTTAGGATCCACCTGCCAGTTCCACAGTAAAAAACTACCAGAACTTAGATTAAAAATACGTTGAATATATAAGTAAATTAATAGGAAAACTGACATCTGATCCAATAACATAGCACACCATTTATTTAGATTTTTTTTAAAAGTCTTTTATAAAGTTTCCATATTCATGCTTTTCACCTAGTTTGTTAGATTTATTACCAGGTACCTGACCATTTATTATAATACAAACGAGTATTTTTCTCTAGTTTGGTTTGGTTTGTCTCTAGTATGTAGGAATAAATTTGATGTTTGTTTATTGATTTTATATTCAGCAACCTAGCGAAATTCTGTTATGAACTGAATAAGTCTATGGAGCCTTGTAAATTTCCTATAACCACAATCATATCATTTATTAATAATGATACCAATAACTTTTATTTCCCTGCTTTACCGCAGGGTTAAGGTCTCCAGGACAAAATGAACAGAAGTGGTGACAACCGGCATCTTTGTCTCACTCCAGATGCCAGAAGGAAAGCTTTTAATATTTAATCATTAACAGTTTTAGTACTTAGCTCTAAATGATGTTAGCTGTAGGTTTTGGTAGTGCTGTTCATCAGATTAAAAAATCCACTTCTATTCCTTGTTTGCTGAGAGTTTTAATCATGAGTTGATGTTGAATTTCATAAAATATTTATTTATTTTTTTGCATCTGTTGAGGTAATCATTTGCTTCCCCCTTTAACCTGCGAATGTGATGGCTTACATTAATTGATTTTCTAATATTTAATCAACCTTGCATTCTTGCTATAACTTTAATTTTGATCTACTCAAATATTACTTCTATCCCATTCTTCTGGGACTATAATAAAATAAGCTATAAATTCTGTCTCTTATCCTGTGTTTTATATTTCCCATCTTTCTGTCTTTACTGAATTCTGGATAGTTTCTTTTGACCTACCTTCTTTTTTTGAGCTCCAATCTCTGTTAAACATATCCATCGAGGCTGGGTGCGGCAGCTCAGGCCTGTAATCCTGGCACTCTGGGAGGCCGAGGCGGGAGGATTGCTTGAGCTCAGGAGTTTGAGACCAGCCTGAGCAAGAGCGGGACCCCGTCTCTACTAAAAAAAGAAATAAATTAGCTGGACAGCTAAAAATATATATAGAAAAAATTAGCCGGGCATGGTGGCTTGTGCTTGTAGTCCCAGCTACCCGGGAGGCTGAGGCAGGAGGATTGCTTGAGCCCAGGAGTTTGAGGTTGCTGTGAGCTAAGCTGACACCACATCACTCTAGCCCGGGCAACAGAGTGAGACTCTGTCTCAAACAAAAACAAAAACAAAAACATATCCATCAAGTTTGTTTTTGTTTTTCTCTTAACTCAAAAGGCAGTTAAGGAATCCACTGAGTTTTTAATTTCAGTGATTGTATTTCTAGTTCTAGAATTGCTTTTTGTGTTGTATTCTAATACGCTCTTTCAGTGTTTATAGTTTCTAGTTTCCCAATAAGATTTTCAGACTTGTATTTTGTTTTCTTGCAAATCTGTGTAGCTGTAAAATAGTAATAGTTTGTATCTGACGATTCCAGTATCTAAGTGTTTGTGGCTATGTTCTCAAATCTGTTGGTTCTTGTAGTTGTCGTTCCTGATGTCTTAGATTTGCAGGAAAAACCTAAAGGCCTACTATGGTGATGTATTACTCCAGAGGGGACATTCGCTTGCCTCCGTCAGTCACCTGGGGACACCATTAATCCAGGACAAGACCTGGGTTTATCTAACTCACTCAGGGGATACCAAGGTAAGCTGTAAGTTCAAGTGAGGGCTCTGTGACTTCTGGTTCACTTTTACCTTAGGGATGAAGGTTTCAGATCCCATCTCACGATGCAGACTGATTTTCAGACTGTCCAGTATGCGTGAGCCTGGGTCTTTACTTTTGTCCCACTTAGTCCCAAACTGTCTCCTGGTTTGGAAAATGCCTTCGGAGCAAAGTGAGGGCATTTGGGTTTGGGCTCTTCTCTTGTTTTATTCTGGATTGTGGGCAGTATTTCCTGCTCTTGCCCGTCCCCATCTCCTACCCTGACCCAGGTCACCAGTATTAGCAGTTAGCAGCCTAAGCTGTATCCTTCCATAGCTTTCTCCACCATCACTCAAATATTGATATGTAAACACGTATGCACATATTTATAAAGGGTTCTTCTTCCTCATTGTTTTGAATTATACCTTATTCACTTCTCTGCAGCTGGCTTTTCTCAATTAAAATTCCTTCACATCGGCTTGCAGAGTTCTAATTTATTTGTAATGGCTGCATTGATGCTATGGATGAACCACAGTGGAGGAAGCCATCAAGCTTTACTCAAATTATATTTAAGAAACCTTCATTTTACAAATAAAAAGCGGCTGTCTTGGTCTAAGATGGCTGCCTACTGCCAATGTCAGGCCACATTCCAGCCAAGAGGAAGGATGGGGAAAGGGACACAACTTTGGCTTTAGGGACACAACCTGGAAGTTGCCCACATTGTTTTTCCCACATTGCATTGGCCAGAAAACCGTTTGATGGCCTCACCTGGCTCCAAGGAGGCTGAGAAACATAGTCGTGGCTAGGGAACCCCACGTCCAATTACAAATTCTGTTCCAGTAGATGAAGGGGAGCAAAGAATATTGGTGGGCCACTGGAGTTCTGCCTCACTCACCTGCTAGCAAGCCAACATTTGCTAGTACTTTCCAAACAGCTAGGGTGGGAAACATCTGCTTAGTCATCAACATTGCAACTGACAGGAAGGAAAGAGAGGGTGACCTCTTTACCAGTTTCTTTGGCACTTACAATGTCCATTCATTAAAACAATTTAAAAAATTCAGGTGTCATTTACATAGAATAAAATTCATCCTTTTTAGTGTACAGTTTTATGAGTTTTGACAAATGCATAAGCCACGTAATCACCACCACAATAAAAATACAGAAGAATTCTGTCACCCTAAAAAGTTCTCTCGTTTCCCTTTTTAGTCAACCATTTTTTCCACCTCCAGTCCCTGGCAACCACTGATGTGATTTCTGTCCTTACAGCATTGCCTTTTCTAGAATCTCATATTAATATAAATGAAATCATACAGTATGTAGCCTTTTTTTTTGAGACAGAGTCTCACTCTGTTGCCCAGGCTAGAGTGCCGTGGCGTCATCATAGCTCACTGCAACCTCAAATTCCTGGGCTCAAGCAATCCTCCTGCCTCAGCCTCCCTACAGGCATGCGCCACCATGCCCAGCTAATTTTTTCTATATATATTTTTAGTTGGCCAGCTAATTTCTTTCTATTTTTTTAGTAGAGACGGGGTCTCGCTCTTGCTCAGGGTGGTCTTGAACTCCTGACCTCGAACGATCCACTGGCCTCGGCCTCCCAGAGTGCTGGGATTACAGCCGTGAGCCACCGCGCCCGGCCAATATGTGTAGCCTTTCGAGTGTATCGTCTTTCACTTAGTGTGCTGCATTTCAGATTGGTCTATGTTGTTACGTTTATAGTTCATTCATTTTTTATTGCTGTTGTGTGTATCAGTAGTTCATTCTTTTTTATTGCTGAGTGGTATTCCATTGCATGGATGTACCACAGTTTGTTCATCCATTCATCCCTTGAAAAACATTTGGGTTGTTTCCAGTTTGGGGCAATTATGAATAAAGCCACTATTCACATATTGTACTGGTTTTTGTGTGAACTTACATTTTCACTTCTCTTGGGTAAATACCTGGGATTGGGATCGTTGGGTCATATGGTAAGTCTATGTTTAATTTTCTGGGAAACTGCCAAACTTTCCCCAAGTGTCTAATGCAAATGACGGACGCCTTAGCAGAAAATCCTGGGTGGCAGGAGCAGTGGAGCTGTGGTGTTTGTTTCCCGTGGCAGCAGTAGGATCTGGGTAGCCCCGGGACTGATTTCCAGGCCCTCCTAGAGATTAGGTGGGGTCCCTAATGTCCTCGAACACATCCATTTTTCTTTTCAAACTGGTTACAGTGGCCTCTATCGTATGCAACTAAGAAGCCCGACTGCTGCATTTGGGTCAGGTGTAAACCCTGGCTTACTCAGCCCCAGCAGGGCTTGGGCACACGTGGTTCCTGCTTTCAAACTGTGGAAGCGGCAGGTTCTTCGAGAAGGGGGTGGGGATGGGGAGATGTCACCGGCATCTATCCTACTGATGGCCCGGCACCACTCCTTCCTTCCGGGAAGTCCACTTCCTTTGCCTTCGTGTGGGTTCTCCTGGGAACCGAACCCTGCGAAGAGGATTCAAAGCGAGTCCGTTATTCGGGGGGTTCAGAGAGGACCCGGTGGGGAGTAGGGAAGACAGACAGGGAGGGCAAGTCAGTGAAAAGTGTGTCGCCTAGGGCAATTGGAGCTTAATCTTGCTGGAGATTTCCGGGATACAGTGTCGACTACGCACCCCAGTGTTGCCCATTCGAGGGGTGAAGGGGCTGGGTGTTTGTCCACCAACTGCCCTCAGGAGCGTTAATTCCCCGGCCCTTCCAGGATGCCCACCTTGGGCGGAAGGCGTTCTAGTCAGAAAGAGCCCTCGCGCGGAGGCCAGCGTGCAGGCAGTTGGAAGCCGGGGAGCGTGCTCAGAAATGGCCGGTGCTGAGGGTGAGGTACCAACAGCATCCCCTGTACCCCTCTTCTGGGGACCGTTCCTCCCTCCCACTCCATCTCAGTGTTCTCACGGACGCCGTCATTCTCTTACAGACTTTGCCCCACCCCACGCCCACCACAGCCACAGGTGATTGGTTGGGGGCTGGTCAGATGACTCACGCTGAGCCAATCATAGCCCTCCCTCAGGGTAGGGCTGTGATTGGTACCAACAAAAGTGAGCCGTTAGGAGCAAAGAAGGGCTGAAGGGAGGAAGGGCGAGGTTGGCACAGAGAGGAGCAGAGGCAAGCTGGGGCGCGACGGCCCTGGATCTGCCGGAAGTTCCGTTACTCCGTTCGCTGTGCTGTTGGCGTGCTCAGCCTTCCCTTAGGGCGTGTGTTGTAACCTTAGATCTCCACACACATTGCACTCTTAGCTCAGCTAGTGCAAGCAGGGCATTTGCAGCCAACTGTCAGGTAAGAGATGGGTCTGGCTGCAGTAACAGAGTCACCAAAATATCATCGCTGTTGCAACGTCTATGGCTTTGGAACAGAACCCCCTGCCCCAGTGTCGTGGCTTAAAACAATAACTTCTTATTTCTCCTGAGTCTGTGGGCTGCTCCGCATGGCATTGACTGGGGCCACTCAAGTGGCTGCATTTGGCTGGTGTCTGGAGCTGGCACGAAAGATCCAGGATGACTTCTGTCACCTGTCTGGGGCACATCGGCTGGGCGTCTTTGTTCTTCATGTGGCCTCTCTTTCCACATAGCGTCTCCTCGTCTAGAGCCTCTGTTTGTGGCCTTGCTCTCTGGGAAGGGAGCCTGGGCTTCCTTACAGCATGGCAGCGGGTTCCAAGAGAGCAAAAGCGGAAACTGTAAGGTTTCTTAAGGCCCAGGCTCAGAGCCAGCACAACGTCACCTCCACTGCACTCTCGGTCAAAGCGAGTCACGGGGCCACCTCAGGTTCAAGGGCAAGGAAAATAGACTCTGCCTCTTTGTGAGAGGGATGGCATGTACATTGGGAGGGAGGAATTCCTGGTGACCTTCTTTGGAGATGACTTACCACAAGCAGCTTAAGCAAGGTCGCAGTTTCTCTCTCACGTAGCTGCTGTGGCCTGGAACTCCTTCCGTCTTGCTGCGCTTTCATCCTCATGAGGACTGTCCTCATCCACTTGTTCAAAGATGACCCCTTGCACGTCAGATTCCAGTGAGTGGCAAAATCAAAGAAGGGGAGTTGAGTCCCGGACACCCGTCCGCAAGGGCTGTGACCTATACGTTTGCCCAATCAGCCCCAACACCACCCGTGGGCCAGGGTGAAGCCACGTAGCCAACTGTTTTGGGAAAACCTCAAAGCATGTTTTTCCTCCACTCTCACACCACAGCAATCATCAACGCAGAAGAAGACTTCTGTGACCAAATATATGTGTGTGGGGCGTGTTCCTCCCCACCACCAAGCAAGCAATCAGTTCTGGCCCCGACGCCAGCTGGGTGTCCTCCAACTGAATTCTGACACTCTACCTGGAGACAGCATCAGATCCCACAGGTTGAGGGCTCAGTCCCCAAGACTTCCCCACCTTCAGACACCAGTCGCAAGTCTGGGCCTCCGGAGCTTCTGACCGACTGGCTTCCAACTGGGGTTCCCAGGACCCCCTCTTTGGGTTCAGTTAATTTGCTGGAGTGGCTCCCAGAACTCAGGGAAACACTTACTTATGTTTACTGGTCTATCGCAAAGGACGTTTACAAAGGATACAGATGAAGAGACGCACAGGGCCAGGTGTGTGGGAAGGGCGCGGAGATTCCGTGCCCTCTCCAGGGCACCACCCTCCAGGAAGCCTCACGTGTTCAGCCATCTGGAAGCTCTCCAAACCCATCATCTGGGGTTTTTATGGACCACTGTGTCAAATGTGAGTAGCTTCCAGGATATGGGGTGGGACCCTCTCTTGGAATGAAGGTCTTAGGACCCACAACAGGAAAGGTGGGTGGGGTGGGGAGCAGGATTATAGTCCTGCCTTGGGCAGACGAGAGAGGACAGGAGAAGGAGAAGGTCAGAGACATGCTGTTTCCCGAGGCCTGCTAACATGCCCGACGTTATAACAAAAGGCCGTAACAAGGGCCGTGGGAGCTGGGAACCAGGGACGAAAACCAGTATATTAATACATGTCATAACGCCATAGCCCTTTCACGCAAAGGAAGCTGGGAAATGTAGTCTTTAGTCATGACCATATGCCCTGCTAAAAATTCCATGGAAGAAGGGCAAGAGGATCAGGGGATGGCCGGCCATCATTTTTGCGTTTGTTTTTATTGTGGTGAAATACACATAACATGCAATTTACCATCTTAACCATTTTTAAATGTACGGTTCAGTGGTATTAAATCCAGTCACTGTGTTATGCAACCGTCGCCACCACTCATCTCCATAATTCTTCACTGTAAAACTGAAACTCTGTACCCGTTTAATGCGCCCTCCCCCTTCCCTCCACCCCTCTAGCCTGGCAGCCATTGTACTTTCTGCCTCTGAATGTGATGACTCTGAGTACCTCACGTCAGTGGACTCAGACAGTATTTGGGACGCTAGCGTTCTTATCTAGCAAGCAATTCCTTCAAGAAGCTATAGCGTACAAGTCTGGGATACCCTTAAACCTCTTCAGAGAGAGGAGCTAGGTTTAATTGAACCCGTTACCACGGGTGGTCATTTAGTCCAATATTCAAAGGATGTTTATTGAGCACCTACTATGTGTGCTGGGGATACAACAGTTAGCGAGACAGAAGGGTCCCTGTGCTCATGGAGTTCCCATTCTCGAGGAAATAGCAGATAGTAAAAATGAGAACACGTAAGTCAGAGAATTTCAGGTATGACAAATACCAGGAAGAAAATGAAACTGGTGGCAGTGGCGGTGAGGGTGACTTTAGCGGTGAGGGTGACTTTAGCGGTGGCGGTCAGGGGAGGCCTCTGGTGAGGGTGTAACATTTCAGCCAAGACTTGGAGGATGAGAAGGGGCCGGTAAAGGCCCTGAGGTGAGAACAAGTGTGACTTGTTCAAGAAACAGCAAGGAGACCAGTGCCGTGAGGGAACAAGGGAGCAGTACAGTGAGGGACAGAGAAGGAGGAGGGGAGGACTGGGAGGCGGCAGGGGGAGATCTTGCGGGCCTCACACATCTTTATGTGAACATGGGTTTGATTTCTCTTGGGTAGATAACCAGCAGTGGGACTGCTGGATCGCCGGGTAGGTGAATGTCAAACTTTATAAGAAACTACCGAACTGTTTTCCAAAGCGGTTGTTGTACTTTACGTTCCCGCCAGTAGCGCCTGAGATTTCCAACTGCTCCACACGTTTCTGCTGCCGCTTGGTAGGGTCGGTCGTTTTCATTTTAGTCACTCCAGTGGGTGTGCACTAGTCTTTCACTGTGGTTTCGATTTGTGTTCCCCTAATGACTAAGGATGTCGAGCTCTTTTCCCCACGCTTCGGCTTCGTGGCCCTTCATGTCTCTTCTTTTGTGAAGTGTGTCTGTTCAAATCTTTTGGCCATTTGCAGAATTAGGTTATCTGTCCGAGTTTTTCAAAAGCTTCCTCTGGCTGCTGGGAGGAGGATGAGCTTAGGGGGCAAAAGTGGAAGCCGGGCGAGCGGGGAGGGGCCGTGGCTTGCACAGAGATGAGCTGGTCACAGTCTCCACACGCTGCCCGGTTTCTGGGGAAGTCAGCTTCGGCCCTCCCCAGCTCTTGGCCTGCTGCCAGGAGAGATTGAGACACTTCACAGGGCTTGTGTGGAGGCCCTCAGTCCCACTTCCTGGAGCTGGGCACCGTCACGGGGCAGCGCCCAGCCCTCCATCTCAGCCTCTTCCTTCACCCCAAGTGGAGGCATCAGCCGCCCGTCTGGCTGGGAGACCAGCCCAGGCCTGCAGTCTCGGGTCTGCACCGGCAGAGTTGTAACATTTCTCAAACACTGAAATACTTCACTTCTGGTTAGTAAAGAACCCACAGGACCCTCAAATGGCCGCCACCACCCCAGTCCGTTCTCTTGGGACCCCTTGGGCTTCCCCACATCTCAGCAACTAAAGCGGGGGAGCCTAGGACCCTTGCCTGGTGCCAGGGCCGCAGCTGGTGGGATAGTGCCTGGGTGTATTGGCTGTTAGACTGAATGTCTCTGGGGACAGCCCAGGCCTGGCTGGAGATCAGGAGGCCGAAGCTGAGGGACGGAGGGAACCTGTGAACACCTGAGTCAGATCAAGGCCCTCCTGGCTCACAGCCTGGCCCAGGTTGCCCCTTCGCTCACCCTGCTCCAGCGCCTTGAGAGGCCTGGTGTGCCCGGGACAGCCTACAGGGACTGTCCCCTTCGTGCTGGCTCTAGACCTAATAATGGGAAAGGTTTGGGTTCTTTAGGGACAGGACTCGACCAGGCCTGGGCAATGGCGGCCGATAGCAGTCAGCGTCGCCCCAGCTGGTCCTGGACCCTCCTCTAGACTCCAAATGCCCTCCCCTCCCCCACCAGCGACTCAGCGTTGGCACCTTGACCGACCTTTTCTGTCCTGAGCCCAGGCCTGGGGGCCGTGGGTACGATGGGGCCGGGGGGACTTTCTGCAGCTGGCGCAACCCCAGTGCCCTGACCTCAGGTTCCTCCTTCCCCAGTTTCAACTTAGGCTCCCGCTGGGGGCTGGAAGTCCTTGTCTCCTCCTACCGAGGTGGCCTCCCTCAGTCCTTGCTTCCAGCCACTTCCTCATTGAGCAGCCCAGCCGCCTGCCAGCCCGAGCCGCCAATCCCGTCCCTGTGCCGCACGCACGCACCCGCGCTGCTCCCTAACCCTCGCCCTCGCCCTGGGCTTCGCTGTCCTCTTCTCCTTCCCCGTCTTTCATCTTTTTTTCCCTTTCTCTCTAAGAGTCAAAAATCTGTCTTTAGGTCCTGGGTTCCACCCACCTTTTATTTGCTGGGTGACCTTGGGCAAATGTCTTCACCTCTCTGTAAAGTGGGGATGATAAGAGGGTGGGGCGGAATGAAAAGATTTAAAGCCTGGGCAGAGAGCCTTCCTGCCATCACTGCCCACACGCTGATAGCTCTTTTAACGTCCCATGGCCATCACGAGCTTCTGATGATCAAATAATACTAATTGTAGCTGATGCTTATAAAAAAGCCGACAAGTGTCAGACCCTGTTTCAGGAACATTGATTCATTTAAGTGCCGTAACGACCCTACAAAGTAGGTACTGTTGTACTTCCAGTTTTACAGATGAAGAAACTGAGGCCCAGAGAGGTTGACCGACTTGCTCAAAGTTGCCCAGCCAGGAGAAAGCAGAGCTGGCTTCAATCAACCGGAGGAGGGCCGAGCCACTGACCCTCCTGTTACAATGATGTCTGACCCCTGATTGGGGATGGAGGTCAATTGTTGGGCCCGGTTCTTTCTGGTGTTGTCTTTCTCTGTCCCTCCTCCCCTATTGTCTCCTCCTCCCTCCTGCCACCACCCACCCCAGACTTCCTCCTTCGCTTAGTTGGACGCTACGCCACAGACCACCGGCCCTAGGACTGTGGTGTCCACTGGTGTCCTGGCATCATGGGGGGCCTTGAACCCTCCAGCAGGCTGCTGTTCCTGCCCCTCCTTCTGACTGTGGGTGGTGAGTTGGGGGCTTCTGCAGCTGTCGCTGCTGAGTCCCTGGGTTCAGCTAGGGGCACGGCAAGGAGCTGGGTGGCAGGAGAGAACCAAGGGGAGGGCTGGGACGTGAGCAGGTCCCCAGCTCCTTATAGCACGCGGATCCCTCCCAGAGTCTGGGCTCCCGAGATGTAGCCTCCGGTAGAAGCAGGGGGAGGGGACACTTAAGGGTGTCACAATAGGACAAGTCGCTGTAGAAGTCACACATTCCAAGAGCCTAGATACCAGCCCACCAGGTCCTGCCAGATGCTGCTGTCCACCCTTGCCTCCTGGCTGTCAGGACCCACCCTCGCCAGCTTCTACACCCACCCCCCGGTCATAGCTCTGTGCCTCAGTCTACCTTCTTTTTCCCTCCTCAGGTCTCAGTCCTGTCCAGGCCCAGAGTGGTAGGCCTACACCCCGCAATCCCTCTCCCTACCTCCCGAAGTCCTCCCCATCTCCCTGGCCCTTCCCCAGTCTTTCCAAACCTGCCCCTGTGGACACCCTCCCCGCTATTCCCAACCCACACTGACCTCCCTGACCCCTGCGCCGTGTTCCCAGAATGCAACTGCGCCTCGGTGAGCCCCGGCGTGCTGGCGGGGATCGTGCTGGGGGACCTGGTGCTCACCCTGCTCATTGCCCTGGCTGTGTACTCGCTGGGCCGCCTGGTGCCTCGGGGCCGAGGGGCTGTGGAGGGTGAGTGGGGCTGACAGGGGCCAGCCCGGGACACTCGAGGACTTGCCTGGTCGGGGGTGGGTAAGCACCTCGTCACAAACACCCCAAGGGACGGAAATGGAGGGGCTGATTTTGAAACAACAAAACAGTCCCAATCACGGCCCTGTCTGTCTTTGCACCCTGCGCCCCCCTCCCAACTCCAGCAGTGACCCGGAAACAGCGTATGACCGAGACTGAGTCGCCTTATCAGGTGAGAAAACCAGCCTCTCTCTCTCATCTCTCACACCTGCCTTGTGGTGTCTGTCCTAAATACCCCCGTCCCCTCCTGGGGACCCTAAGGCCATTTTCCCAGCGGCTCCCCAAAACCCTGAAGGCAAATGGGGTATCCGTCCAAAATTGTGTTAAATTATCACCCACCCCTTCCACTGATGGCTCCATTCCTTTAGGAGCTCCAGGGTCAGAGGTCAGATGTCTACAGCGACCTCAACACACAGAGGCAGTATTACAAATGAGCCCAAACCACGCTGGTCAACAACCTGATGCCTGGATCCAGCCATTCCTGATGCCCACCCAGCACCTCATTCCTATGCCTACCAAGATACAGACCCACAGAGTGCCCTCCCTGAGATATCATGCCTCTCCTCACTGCTGCCCCCAAATAAACATGAAGCACAAAAACATCATTGAGTTATGCCAGATCCCTGGGTCCAAGGATGTGGATACGTGGGGTCCTAAGGGGGTCTTGGACCCTGAATAGCTAAATGGGAGGGAGCCTTTGGGAACCCTGGAGTTCTTTGAGGAAGAATATGACTACAAATACTTCAATTGCTTTATTCCAACCCAAAGGGAGGAGGGTGTTTCTGGACCACCACACACCATCTAGTATGAGAGGGTCAGAGGTCAAAGGTTGAAGTTACAGGGGGTCAGCCCCTGCCAGGCATGTTGATGTAGATTCTGCCATCTTCTGGGGGTGGGGGAGAGAAAGCATGAAGCCTGACCACCCACCACCTCCCTGGGGACCCCCTGCCTCAGGGGTTTCCTCAGGGGTTCCCCCAGGCACCTCCCCCAGGGTTTCCCCAGCACCTCCTCCAGGGCTTCCCCAGGGGTCCCCTCCATGGGACCCCCTCCCTAGGGATACCACCCACCCTCCAGGCCCCACCTCTTCCCTGTCCTCACCTTGGGTGGGCCTGTGGCCTAGGTGAGCACACAGGAACACCGCCCCCACAATTAGCAGCGATACGACCGCGTCAGCGGCCACCAGGCCCGCCAGGAGTGGCAGGGAGAGGGGCCCACATCCGGAGCAGGACCCTGGAGAGTGGGGGCGACACAGAAGGCAGCTCAGGCGGGTTCTGGATCCCGGGGCTGAGCTTGGGTCACAGGGAGACGAGGAAGTCCCCTGCGAGGGAGGCAGAGCCCAGATTCCCTTGCACGTGGGGAATGGCAGGGGCATGGAGACTCAGAGAGGCCAGGTGTCCCCGGACCCTCGGGGCTGTGCGCTGGGCACATGGGTACTTCCGAAGAGAGGCTGGGGGGTCACCGATTTCCCAAGGCTCTGAGTTGGCGATGAGAAGGCCAGATGAGACCCTGAGAAAGCTGCAGATCCTTGGGGGGCTCTGATTTGAGGATGAGAGAGAGAACTAGGTGACCTGGAGAGTCACTGGAGTGTTCTGGGACCCTCGGGCCAAGCTTTTGGGATGGAAGTGGTACCTGAAGCCAGGGTGAAAGTGGGGGAGCGATTTCTCACCTGGGGTTGTCTGAGCTGCAGCCACTGTGGAAAGAGAGAGAAGGTGGATGAGCGGGGAGAGGTGACTTCCAAAACAGGACACGGGGAAAGGCGATATCCGGAGAAGCCACCTCCACACTGGAGAGACGGGATGGGGAAGGGGGGCAAATGGGAAGGGGAGCTCCGAGAGACAGACGGGAAGTTGGAACTAGCAGCAGAGACCAGGCAGTGAGAAGGGGAGGTGGACAGGCAGCAGCCGCCCCACAACTCTCCGCCTCGCCTGCCACTCCCGCCGGGGAGCCAGGCCCGAAGCTGAATGGATCTCCAGGAAGGGAAGGGGCACAGGGAGAAGGACCCCATCCTCCGTGCCCCTCCCTTCAGATGTCACCCAAGCCACCCTTCTCAGGAATGCTCTGCCTGCCATCCCCATAACTGCTGGCTTCACCTGGGAGCAAAAACAGGAGCAGGATGTGGCCTGGAGGGACCATGGTGGGCTGGGGTCTGGAAGGGTCTGGCAAAGGGCTGTGGTCCAGAGAGGCCCTGAAGAACAGTGGGGAAGTAGAGAAGTAGCAATAGCGGATGTCACACTGCTGGTGGCAAGACCATCTGCTTCCTGTGTCTGTGTGTGTGTGTGTGTGTGTGTGTGTGTGCGTGTGTGTGTGTGTGTGTGTGTGTGTGTGGTGGGGTGTCTCTGTTACCGCCTTTGGGGAACAACCTGGGTGGAGGGTGAGACAGACCAGGGAGGCTGCTGTGATGGTCCAAGTAGAAGTGACAGGGCGGCCGGGGTGTGGGTGCTGGGGAGATCTGGAAATAATTTGGAGGTAGAGCCAACAAACTGTGCTGATGAGATGGATGTGGGTTTCTATGAGAGAGGTCCAGTATGGCCAAGGATTCTGGCCTGGAAAACTTTGAAGAGATGGAGCGTCCATGCGCAGAGATGGAGAATGGGGGAAGTGGGTTTGAGGGGAAAGTGCCAAGGTCCGGGCACGGGGAGCTGGAAATGCCCTTGATAATGTCCCCGTGGAGGTGGTCAGTGACCACAGCTGCATTTATGAGTTCAGGGGCTAAGTCTGGTCTGGAGATGTAAAACGTGGGGGTTGACAGCTTCTGGATGGTATTTAGAGCCACGGGACTGGATGAGATCACCAAGGAAGTGAGCACAGACAGAGAACCCGCCCCCCCGCCCCCCCACGGCACGGGAGAAGACGGGAACCGGCCAGGAAAGCCGAGAAGGAGGAGCGAGTAAGGGAGCGGACCCAGGAGAGCACGGAGTCCTGAAAGCAGGGCAGAAATGTGGTCAGCACGGTCGCTGCCGGGGCTGGTCACCAGGTGGGAACTGAGAACAGCCTCCCACTGGAAGGTCAGTCAGCCGAGGGCCGGGAATTCCTGCCCGCTTAGCTCACAGCCCGGCCGCAGCACGAGCAAAGCAGTGCATGATTTCCAACGACGGGTGCAGGCACGAAACCCGAGCTCTGAAAAAGGAATACGACGCGGGGAGAGGGGGAAACTTGAGCATACTGTGTTACCCTGACCTACAGACCTTGCCGCCCTGGGGATCCGGGAGTCCCGACCCCAGTCCCCTCCTTCCCCAGGACCCTGTAATGCTGCCCTCGACAACCCCCCTACGCCCCAACCCCGCCGGCCAGGGCCCAGCAGTCAAAGCCCCCAGCACCCCCTTGGACACAGACGCAGAAGTCCAGGCTCCAGTGTCGCCCTCCCTCCCGAGTCCGGCACACTAGGCCCCCCCTCGGACCGCAGACCTGGACCCCCGCCCCCGGGACTCCGGAGTCCGGCCCTCCGCGCAGCCCCGCCCACGCGGAGACGGGGTTTGCTGGAGCGCGACGCGACGCGGGGACTCCCAGGCCTGTGGGCGGGCCCTGCCGAGGACTGGGTGGTGCCAGAACTCCAGTTTAAAAACTCGCGGGGGCCCCCGACTCGAGATCGGGGACCCGGCGGCGGCTCCGCGGGGAAACAGCGAGGCTGGCGCAGCGCCGAGGCCGCGGCCCTGGGGGCCCGCAATCCGCGCCCCGGAACCCTCGAGGTAATGCGCGGGGCGGGGGGCGCGCTCAGCTCCTGGAGAGTCGGGGGGCTGCGGATCGGACTCCCGAGTCCCCGGGGGACGGCGCTGGAGCGTCGAGGCCTGGATGCAGAGACTGAGGGTCCCTGTGTTTGGAGGGGACGGGGGGCCGGGACCCCCAGGTCGTGGCGGGGGAGGGGCTGGCGATGCAGAGTCCGGGGTCCCGGGGGTGAACGATGGGAGGCTGGGCCGCCGGGCCCGTGGGGGATGGGGGGCCGGCGGTCGAGACCCCTTCCTCTAGAGGAGGGGCTGCGCCGAGTGCCCCGGAGCGTGGTCGTTTAAAGTAGGCCGCGGGCCGCGGGGAGGAAGGTCCGGCGCCCGGCCGCAGGGTCCACACCGGCCAACCCCGGCCCGCCCCGGGATTCCCCGGATCGCCACCGCGCGGGGCCGGCAAGGAATTCCCCCGGCGCGGGGATTCCGCGAGCGCCACGCTCCGCCGCGCGCCCGGCCGCCCAGCCGGACACCTGCGGCGCCGGAGCGCAGGGGAAGGGGCGCTGGAAGATTCCCTTGCGTGCGCGCCGTGACGCCAGCGCGTCGCCCCTGGGCTGTTTCCGAGTCCGCCCGCCCTCGTTTAACCCTTCCTGCTCCGGAGCCCGCGCTCGGGAGGGTGAGGGTCGAGGGTCCTGCTTTCCGGGGTCGTGAGACGGAGTGCGGGATCGGGGACCCCCTGGCCCTGGAGAGGAGGGGGCTGCGGGCCTGGGCTCCTGGGTCCTGGGGAAGAGCGAGCTGGGCTCTGGGACGGCCGAGTCCGAAGGGGTGGCGGTGGGGGGCCTGCGGATCTGGGGTGCTGCTGACTCGTGGTTCCTGCGGGAGGGGGTCTCTCGGGGAAAGAACAGCAGGTCAGCTTCCAGCGCAGAGAGATGTTGGGGACCTGGATATGCGTCTCCAGGGAGCGATGCCCTGCGACCCCCGAGGCTCTAGGACTGGGAGATCTGGGCGTGGGACTTTTTTACGGAAGTTGGGGGGTGCTGCGGAGGGGCGCTCTCCTCCCCCTTCCTCAGTTTCCACCACGCTGGTGGAAAGTTGGGTCAGAGGGAAAGTGCGGAGCAAAGGGAAGGAAACGGCAGAGGCGGAGGCGGACGCCCCACCCCAAATCTTCTAATGGCTTTGGAGGAGTCAGGCGGCAGCGATGTGCCAGTTTTTCCGCGCGGGAGGACGAGGAGGGCGCCCAACTCCACCCCGCCCCCGTGCATTTAGGTGACTTAAGGACCCCTGATGTCTTCCCTCCCTCCTCCCCGCACAGTGAGTCGGAATGAGCGCGGCCACTGCCCGACGCAGACAGTGAAGAAGCTCCTGGAAGAGCAGAGGCGCCGCCAGCAGCAGCCTGACGCTGGTGGGGTGCAGGTGAGACCACGCGCTGTCGGGTGGGGATTTACGGGCTTGCTGGGCTCTCAGCGCTGACCGGAGATGCAGTCCTGGCTCAGATGCCCTGTGGGTCAGGAACAGGTGCTGAGGAATCTGCCAGATACATTCCCCTTCGCTCCTTTTTGCTACAGGGACAGTTCCCGTCTCCGCTGTCGCAGCCCCTGACCCCATCTGTGAGTGAGGCTGAGGCTGGTAAGTCTGGAACCTCACCTGCTTCTGGCAGCTTCTGTCCCGGCCTCATCTCCCCTTGGGGACTCAGACTCTCAGAACTCTGGGGCACTGGGAGTCAGGCCCTCATTCTTGCTGGGACTCAGTAGCACTTTGATCTCCCAGATTCTCTGGAGCCCAGGAGTCTATGCGCATTGTCCTTCAGAGTCCCACGGGCCCAGGCTCCCAGCCTTGTGGTGCCCCAGGAGTCCAGGGCCCAGGCCCTTGGTGTCCCGGAAGTAGTAGTACTAGCTCTTAGCACCTTGGGAGACTCCAGGCCCTCCAGCCCTGCTGCGACTTCCCCAACTCCAGTAACCAGACCTGCCCTGCCCCTGCTCTTACACGCAGGCCACCCTCACTTCCCAGCACCCCAGGAGACCGTGGGCTCTGCACCTGGCAGCTCGGCCCCCTCTATGGGCTTTCCAGACTGGGACCCCAACACGCATGCCGTCTACACAGACAGTTTCTACTCCTACCCCGCTTCTGCTGCTGAAAGTTTCCTGATTCCTGACTTCTACCCACCCTCGGACCCAGGGCAGCAGTGCCCGTTACCCCTGGGGATGGAGGTGAGATACAGAGTGGGGACGGAATGCCCAAGGGCCCCTAAAAATTCCCAGCTGTCCTCATGCAATATTCTGAGACGACTAGGGCTGGGTTAAGATCCCATTTCTCCAATGGGCAAAACCGAGGCCTAAAGGTCCAAGGTCACTTGGCACAGATAGGATACCCAGCCACTCGATGGCTGTGCTTGAGGGGCTCTGTACTGTGTGTGTGGAGGGTTGGAAAGGGGGGATTCTCAGCTGACTGGCTCCCCCCACCTCCCGCACTCTTCAGGAACCCCCGGACACTCGGCTCTATGCAGACCCTTCCCTGTCACAGGCAGGATCCTGGAGAGTTTCTGGGCTCCCCCCAGGACCCCCACAGTTGCCCGCTGTGGTCACTGGGCCATCCCTGGAAGCAGCCCGAGCTCACATGCTGGCTTTGGGGCCACAACAGCTGCTGGCCCAGGATGAGGAGGGGGACACGTGAGTATAGGGGAGTGGGGTCATCTGCAGACTCTCGACTCGGCGGGGGGCTGTTCTCACTGCTGTCTCCCACCTGTCCTCAGGCTCCTGCACCTGTTTGCGGCTCGGGGGCTGCGCTGGGCAGCGTACGCTGCGGCTGAGGTGCTCCAGGTGTATCAACATCTGGACATTCGTGAGCACAAGGGCAAGGTGAGTGCTGGGCCTGGACTCTGGGTTCGGGGAGGAGAGAGCTGGGGGCATAGGCTCCGCGATCCTAGAGAAGAGGGCACTGGGGACCTGAACTCCCAGGTCTGAGGGCAGAGGGGGCTGGGAGCCTGGATTCCTGGTTTTCCCAGGGGAGGTTGCTGGGGGCCCAGACTGACCTTTCCTGTGACCTGCAGACCCCTCTCCTGGTGGCTGCTGCCGCCAATCAGCCCCTGATTGTGGAGGATCTGCTGAGCCTGGGAGCAGAGCCCAACGCCACCGACCATCAGGGACGTTCTGTCTTGCATGTGGCCGCCACCTATGGGCTTCCGGGAGTCCTCTCGGTATGGCCAGTGGGCAGGTGGGGTATTTGGGGTGGGCTGATTGACAGGGTTAGGAGGCCTGGGGGAGACCCTTACCCAGCACTTCTCTTCCTCCCAGGCTGTGTTTAACTCAAGGGTTCAGGTTGACCTTGAAGCCAGAGACTTCGAGGGTAAGTTGGGTGCGGGCAGGGCTGTTGCGGTGGGTGACACTGGGCAGGGCCGGTGATCCAGATGCGGGTTCCTCACTGTCTATTCTACAGGCCTCACCCCGCTCCACACAGCCATCCTGGCTCTCAACGTCGCTATGCGCCCACCTGACCTCTGTTCCCGGATGCTGAGTACCCAAGCCCAAGAGAGGCTGGCTTGTGTCCAGATGTTGCTGTACATGGGTGCTGATCACACCAGCCAGGTGAGCTGGGGGTGGGATGGCCGGCCCCTGGGACGGTGTGTGGGATGGGGCCACCTGGATGTCCAGGGGGACTTCAAACAAATGCTGACTTTGCCTCTTCCTAGCTGTGTGACTTTGGGCACGGGACTTCGCATTCCTGTGCCCTAGTTGTCAACCGGGAATAATATTACTGATCTTGGCACACATTTATCAAGCACTCACTAGTCATTAAGCGCTGCGTTTCATGAAGTAGCTTGTGGAAGCCTCACAAACACCCTTTGATGCATATACTCTTACTACTTTTCCTATTTTACTGATAAGGAAACGGAGAGGCACAGAGGGTCAAAAATCTTGTAGCTTGTGGCCGAGCGCCGTGGCTCATGCCTGTAATCCTAGCACTCTGGGAGGCCGAGGCAGGAAGACTGCTTGAGCTCAGGAGTTCGAGACCAGCCTGAGCAAGAGCGAGACCCCGTCTCTACTAAAAATAGAAAATTAGCCGGGTGTGGTGGTGCACACCTGTAGTCCCAGCTACTCGGGAGGCTGAGGCAGGAGGATTGCTTGAGCCCAGGAGTTGCAGGTTGCAGTGAGCTACGAGGACACCACTGCACCCTAGCCGGGGCGACAGAGCGAGACTCTATCTCAAAACAAACAAAACACAAAAATCAAAACAACAACAAAAAAATCTTATAGCTTGTAAGTGTCAGAGAAGAGACTAGATTAGAACCCAGCTAGTCTGACTTTAGAACTCAGCTCTTAACGATGTTCTACCCCTCTCCTGTGACAGTAGCTCCTTCTCAGGCTGCTAGAGCATGAAACAGCCACACACATTGTCTTTAGTGAAAGAATTCGAACATAGAAAAGGACAGAAAGCGAATCCCATGAGTCTGACATCAATCACAGCAACTCACGGCCCGTCCCGCCCCATCCACTCCCCCACTTTCCTGCGTTATTTTTAAGCAAATTCAAGCATATAATTTTTTCTATAAATATTTGTATGGAAATACCGATACGTGGGACGGGGCCTGGGTGTGAGCATTGGTCTCACCTCTGCTGTTCCTCTCCCCAAATATTTGTATGTCTTTTAACCTCAATACCATCATTCTGCCTTAAAAAAAATGAATGATAATCTCATAGTATCAAATATCTTTGCCGTGTTCAAATTTCCTTTGGGCTCTAAAGTGACAAAATTTTTTTTTTCATTACAAAAAAAATCAGGCTCGGCGTGGTGGCTCACGCCTGTAATCCTAGCACTCTGGGAGGCCGAGGTGGGTGGATCACTTGAGCTCAGAAGTTTGA
Source organism: Indri indri (assembly GCA_004363605.1). NCBI lineage: Eukaryota > Metazoa > Chordata > Mammalia > Primates > Indriidae > Indri > Indri indri. Next base: position 27,661 of record RJWJ010011095.1, read on the forward strand.
GACCAGCCTGAGCAAGAGTGAGACCCCCGCCTCTACTAAAAAAAATAGAAAGAAATTAGCTGGACAACTAAAAATATATAGAAAAAATTAGCTGGGCATGATGGCGCATGCCTGTAGCCCCAGTTACTTGGGAGGTGAGGGAGGAGGATTGCTTGAGCCCAGGAGTTTGAGGTTGCTGTGAGCTAGGCTGACGCCACGGCACTCCAGCCCAGGCAACAGAGTGAGACTCTGTCTCAAAAAAAAAAAAAAAAAAATCAGGATCCAAATAAAGCCTGTGTACTATGATGATATGTCTTTTGAAGCCACTCTTAATCTCTAGAGCTTTGTTTTCTCTCCGTGATTTATTTGGTGAGCAAACTAGGTTGCTTTGCCCCATACAAGCACATAAAGTTTGTGATGTTCGTTATCATTACAAACTCCTCAAAGGCACATAATGTAAATTTCATTTTAGGAAATGCCTTTTATTTTTCCCCAAATATGAAGAGAACAGCTGAATATTGCAATGCGATATTACGATATGAGCTAGTCTACTGATTAATGCTGCCTAAATCCTGTCCTTCTAGATAAGGTACAGGATTTTAATGTGTGCATTTTAATGTGTCAGACAGAATGTGGGGTGGCCAGGGCCAACCCAAAGAGCTCCTCTGAGGGATGGGAAAAAGAGTCTCTTTCTCAAAGACACTTGGGCAGGAAAATTGTCATAATAAATGTATAGTTCTCTGCTCACAGCTGGCCTGTGGCTGGGGTGGGGGGAATAAATGTATAATTCTGTGAGGCGTTTGGCGTGGATGACACCCCCTTAGACATAGTACTGTATAGTGCGCAACACATGCAACTGACTAAGGCACTCCTGGTGGGGCTTGGCGATGGAGGGCCCGGGTATCTAAAGGCTCCTGGGTTCAGTGGGAGGGACCTGGGTGTGAGGATTGATCCGACCTCTGCTTTCCTCTGCCCACAGGAGATCAAGAGCAACAAGACGGTTCTGCACTTGGCCGTGCAGGCTGCCAACCCCGCCCTGGTCCAGCTGCTGCTGGAGCTGCCGCGGGGAGACCTGCGGGCCTTCGTCAACATGAAGGTGGGGGCCGAGGCCGGGAGGTGCAGATTGTGCGAGATATGGCGCAGAGGGGCAGTGAGGTGTTGGGGTCCTGTGGGCTGTGGACGGGGAGGGGAAGATGTGTGGGATCTATGCGTGGGAGGTAGACGCGGACTGCAGGGAAGTGTGTAGAACAGGACGCAGGGGGGGCGTGTGGAGTGTGGCTGAGAAGGGATTCGAAGGGGTGCGTGCAGGATGTGGACGGGGCAGAATATGGAATGCAGCGTGGAGGGCCTAGGCCGGCTGAGTCAAGAGCCTGATCGGCCCTCCCGTCATTGTTCCAGGCCCACGGGAACACAGCCCTCCACATGGCGGCCGCCCTGCCCCCTGGGCCAGCCCAAGAGGCCATCGTGCGGCGCCTGTTGGCAGCTGGGGCGGACCCGACGCTGCGCAACCTGGAGAACGAGCAGCCCGTCCACCTGCTGCGGCCCGGGCCGGGCCCTGAGGGGGTAAGCACCGAGCCTCGCTGCGGAGTGGCCTCTAAGCTAACAGGGTGACCCCCCACTCCGCCCAACCCTGACTTTAGAGGGTGACTTCTAGTCTCAGAAGGTGACCTCAACCCTTATCCAACCCTGACTTCCGTGTTTGATCCTTCGCCCCCTATGGTGACTCCTCTGACCCCTACCCCAACCCTGACCTCAGTGTATGACCTGAATCTTGACCTCAAGGTGTGACCTTTGATCCCCAAGTATGACCCGTGGTCCCCTGTCCCTAACCCTGGGTCCTGACCTCAAATGTGACTTTCTTCCCTTCCACTCCCCTCGGTGCTAACCCCAGGGTGGGAACCCCCAGCCAGAACACCTCTCCCTGCGCCCACAGTCCGGATTCGGGGTGACCCAGACCTTCACCTCCAGCCCAGGATTGACTCTGGACCCCTGGGCGTCACATCCCCCTGAACCCACCCAGCTTCTCCTGTCCAGCCGAGCCCCGCACGGCGCCTTCCCGCCTCCCAGGCCGCTCACTCCGTCTTGCCTTTCCACAGCTCCGGCAGCTGTTGAAGAGGAGCCGTGTGGCGCCCCCAGGCCTGTCCTCTTAGGACTCGAACCCAGAACCTGGACTGATTTTCCAGTCCCCACCGTCCTGTGGGACAGCCAGCGTATGCTAATGTGCAAATCCATGATAATGTATGTGGAATATCCTGCCATGAGGGTCTTACATTAAAACCCCAAAATGGCTGCTGGGGGTGAACAGTCCCCAATATTTGGGATGCTGTGACACCCCTCCCCCGCCCACGAGGAGCCCTCTTGATGATTTCTGTGAAATCGAGGCCCCTCGATTGTTTCTGTGAAACACCCTGGGCCCCTAACCCTGTCCTCACTGAGACCTTTTGGGGTTCTCTCCCCTAAATCAGCTCTTCATGCCCAAAAACCCAGATGTAATCCCCCTACTTGGTACTTGGGGCTCCTAAGATAGCCCCCGACCGTCCCCAGCTCCCACGCCCCTGGAGTCCTAAGCCAGAGACGGAGGAAGGACCTGTTCAGATTAGGGATCGTCAGGTCCGGCTGCTTTCTAGTTCAGAACTCACTGGGCCCTGTCCCAGACCTCCCCATCCACAGCGAGTCCCTCCCCCAATCTGAATGAACATCCCTAAAACTTCTATTAAACTCGCTTTGGACTAGAACTGCTGTCGTCTGATCTCTGGGGGCATTAATACAGGGGAGTGGCTGGGATACCCCACGGAGGACTTGGGTTCGACGCGCTTGCCTAGCTGGGGCATGCAGCAGCCACTGTGGGTTCCAGGGCCGCATCCCCTCCCCCTCCCCCCGTGGACACACGGGGCTGCCTGCCAGCACCAGCACCTGAATCTCTGCCCGCGGGCGTTCTTAGACCTCTGGTGCCGCTCTGCTCTGTGTGCGAGCGTGGCAAGCCTTGAAAGCCAGGGGTTCGTGCCCACGTCCTGCTCCAGCAGCCCTCGCCAGGACCCATGGTGTATAAATACGCCAGGCCACTCCCCTCCCTGTTGGGAAAACTCACAAGTGCACGTTCCCCAGCAGACTGGTGCTCCGGTTCCCGCGGTGGTGTGGGCGGGATAAGATATCCTTTACTGGCTGCTTTTCCTTCTTGGCGTAGCTTCCCACCTCCTCTGCAGGTGTTCCCCGTTCCTTCCCGATAAACTGGCCCTCGAACCCTTGCCTTGGCTTCTGCTTCTGCAGAAAACCACAGTAAGACACAGGACCTGCACGATGCTCCCCCTCTCTCGTACTTGCACGCAGCCTCTGCTCTGGCTTCCATCCAGATCTAATCACCCGAAGAGCCCCCACCCCAGAAGGCCCTCTGACCCATCATGGCTCCCCTGCTCGGATCCTCTCATGGACAACAAACTAAGTGTGTTTTAGCTCACTTCAGGCACGTGCCAGTGTCTCCGCCCCAAGACTTAGGGCTTAAAGCAGCCCCCTCTGGCTGGGTGTAAATTACCTACTGTTAGCCTGTTGATCACTCTAGGTTGTGACAACACAAAGGCAGCTTTTCCCCTGCTTGTGGTGTTGGCGACAGATTTCTGCTGGGCTCGCCAGAGTGTAACTGAAGGTACACCCGGTAGCAGAATGGTGGCACGAACTGAGTTCTCTAAGGAAGCTGTGACATTGTATCCATCTTGCGTCACGAAGGCATCTTCCTCCCAACACCTACCAGGTGTGTATTTAATATACATGACCTGTATTTACATGTATATATTATGAAGAGACATTGCTACCTCACAGGCCCTTTGGGAGAATTAGAAATAGGTGCTCCCTTCCCCAAGTCATGTCAGAAAAATCGTGTGATGTACTAATATTATAATACAACTGACACACACACACTCGCACATACACACACGCACACACACATACACACACACACACACACACACACACACACACACACACACAACACATTACTGCCATCTGCTGGGAAGTTGTAAAAAAGCAGATCTACGATGTCTAGGAAGCGGATGGCACCACCTGGAATTTGCACTGCTCAATCTGAACACCATATGGGACAGCCTTGGATTACTAAAGACAGCAGGTTAGCAAAGTAGCCAAGGGTGTGGGTGTCAGAGCCAGGCTTCCTGGGTTGCATTCCTAGCTCCGACTCTTCCTAGATGGTGACCTTGGACACGTGATGTAACTTCTCTCTCTCCGTTTCCTAATCTATAGATAGGGATGGTCATAGTGTCTGCTCCAGGGGATGGAAGTAATGATTAAGGACACCAATTCATGGAAAGCCCTCGGGTAGTGCCCGACCCAGAGTGAACATTCCACGAGTGTTTGCTTCTACAATGTTTTAAAATCTATTTAACAAACACTTGCTAAGTGGCAGGCACAATTCTAACATCTGCACAAGCATCGACCCTTTTCATCCTTACAACTAGGCTCTTGGGACAGGTAACAGCATATGCAGAGGGCTAACTCCAGCATGTCACAAAATGGGACACGTGAGGGTATAAATTCCAACAGGCACATGCAGACATCATATATCCCTCTATGGGACGCGTGACTGAAATTTTCATGCCCCAGGGGGATTCCTATAGACTCCCTAAGAAGGGATGAAGACTTCTGGGAATGGGAAAGGTGGTTCAAGATTCCCAGTCCCTCGTAGGGCTCGCGGGTTGGGGGGGATGCTGTGTGTGGTTGTGGGTGGGGGCGAGCAGAAGGCAGCAGAAACTTGCCAGAGCCCAGCCTCCTTGGGGTCCACGTGGGTGGCCGGCAGATGGAAGGCGAGAAGTCGCGGCCCTTCAGCACCACGGAAAGCTCCCATGTAGCCGCCAGGAGCCTACCAGAGGTCCCTGAGCCTCGCTCCCTGTGTGCCAGCTGGTCCTGCAGGCCCCTCCCAGATTCAAAGCTCCCTCATCCGGCTTAAAGAGGCGAAGGAGGTCTGGGCAGGATGGACACCCACGACCAGCTGTGATTACACACTAATTCCCCCATTCTCCCATGGAACACAGGATGGCCTGGTGGGGAAAAGGACTTTATTGGGATGTTAGTGGGGAAAACGTGGGAGGGTGAATTCCAGGGAACAACAGACACTGGGACCAAGATGACGGTCACCTTAAGGAGCAATAAATTAACTTGCAAAATAAATTAAGGTGAGGAGGTCCCATGTAGGGAGGCGGCTGGGAATATCCGGGGGCTTCTTAGGGATGGAATTTGGAAACGGGAAGGGAAAATAAGAATTTCCAGCCCCCTCGCAAAGGGTGTGAAATGAACTTTTCAAGAGTCCCTCCCCCACCCTAGCCTGGGAGTTGGGGTGCTGGGGCTCCAGGAAGAGGGAAGGTCTGGGCTCAGCTGAAGGCATGAGGGGGCCGCTTCAGGGCCGTTCCTCCAGGAAGCGGTAGGTGGGGTTCTCATAGCCATGCCGCTGCAGTTCCCGCAGCTGCTGCTCCTCCAGGCTCAGCATGGGGTCCACCTGCAACCAGGGCAGCGGAAGGATAGCGGGGCGCTGGGACCGCCCGCAGATCTCACAGCCCACCGGTGCCCAGGCTCTGGAACCCCATCCTGGAGTCTCTCACCTCCACCACTCCGTGGCTGATGGCCCCGTAGGGCTTCTTCCTGCGCAGGAGCAGCAAGGACAGGACGATCAGGGAGCCCCCACCTGCTCCCATGATCAGCAGACCGGACACAGCCTCACGGGACACGCCTGTCCCGGCCGGTGCCTGCAGGGAAAGGAGACGGGGCAGAGGGCATCTTTCGGACTCACCAGGGTCCCGTGTGGCTTTGGGAGTCACAGCCTGGCTGCTGACCTCTGACCTTTCCCCCCCGGCACCTGGGAAATTCACCCTCTTACCAGCTCATCTCTCTGAATCTCCGATGAGTGGAAAGGAAAACCCCTTGGAACAGATGCATTCACCTGGGGGAGCAGGAGGTGTCAGCACCCCAGGGGTCTGGGCCCCAGCCTCCTCCTCCCCAGCGGCTCAAGAAGGTGTCCCCCGGCCTTCTTCTCTCCTAGAACCCCAGAGTCCATGTCCTCGTCTCCCCTCTTCCCTCAGGCTGAGGAATCCAAACCCGCAGCACCCTCCTCCCCCAGCCCCAGCAGTCCAGGCTCTGCTCTTGTCCGCCTGCAGGAGGAGCCCACAGGTCCAACTAACTTACCTTTCGCTCATACTGCTCCAGGGGGGACATCTTCTCTTTCCCAGGGGGTGCAGCGTCTTGTTCTGTGGACCCCATCCCCAAGTCCTATCTCATTCTTGAGGGTCCAGAGGGGTGCTATCCCCCGGGGGAGGGGGCCAGAAAGCACACCGGACTCCACCCCAGGAAGTCAGGGGTCCCCAGCGTTTGGACCCTTTTCCATTCTGGGTTCAAGGACTCAGTGGGATTTAGTGGCTGGGGTCTACTATGTGAGACACTCACCTTTTGGAAGGGTCATGGGGGTGTCTGCTGGCAGCCAGAGGCGGCAGGGCAGGCGGGGCAGTGGAGAGAGGAGGGTACCATCAACAAAAGGGTGGAGAAACATCCTCCCAGGGACCAAGAACGAGCACCAAGGATCCTACAGAGGTCCCCCCCCCCCCGGCAACCTTGGACATACCTCCCTGTCCTGCCACTCACTGCGGTGGCTAAGACACCCTCACACTTTAGGGGATTAGAAATGAGGTTTGGGGCTTCTTCCCCAGGTCTGGCTCACTCACCATCCTTGGAATCTGGAGGCTGTGGCCTAGCCTTGTCCTCACTGCTGGCTGCAGGGGCGGGGGCTTCCAAGTCGCTGGGACCCAGGTGTTCAGAGTGGAGGAGCTCCTCTGGGGGGGACATGCGGAAAGGTGGCTGAGGTGGTGAGCGTAGGGACGCCACAAAACACAGCGGGGGGAGTGAAGGGGCATCCTAACAGCAGAGTTACTGGGAGACCATGCAGACGGCAGAGTCAGCCCCAAGTGTGGGCAGCTGTAAGTGTGACCTGGCAAAGTGGGGAGGTGGATGGAGTTTGAAGTTTCAAGAGTATGGCATCCTTGAGTATCAGGAGAATTTGGGTTAGGTGTGGGATAGCTGGGAGGAAGTCACCATAGATCTAGGCTGTGGTAGGTCACACTTTCTGGTATTCATGTTAGGCACCTCTGCTTGAATCTGGACTGGGTTTATGTCTTGCTTTAACCAATAAAATGTGAGCCCAAGCCTTAAGAAGATCTGGCATTTTGGGGAGCATGAACCACCACGTAGGAAGTCCAGCTACCCTGCTGGCAAGACCACATGGAGAGGCTCCTTGGAGCAGAGAGGCCCCAAGCCTACTTGGACAGGGAGAGAGGCCCACGTGTGCTGGAGCCCCAGCCCCCAGATGACCTTCTGGCTAAAGACAGCTGCGCACCCGACTTCTGGCAAGACCACCAGAAGAACCACACAGCTGAACCCAGACCAGATGGCAGAATTGTGAATGAAGAAAAATGGCTGTTCATTTAAACCACCAAGTTTTGGGGTGGTTTGTTACACGGGGATAGATAACTGAAATTGGGGAAGATTGAAGTTGGGGAGTCAAGGTCTTCCCTCAGAGGTCTGTAACGGGGGCCAGGGAGATGGGCACTCACGAATCTGGGGGCGCAGTTCCTGTGCCAAGTGGGGGTTCTGGTCGAGCAGGGCCAGGCTCTGGTTCATCCTCTCCTCAATCACACGCAGGTGGGTCTGCACCTGGCGGGGAGTGGGGATGAGGGATGAACTGGGTGGTGTGGGCTGGAGATGGGGAAACTGAGGCGGGATGCAGGAGGAATTCAGCAGGGTCTGAGGAAAAGGAGTGGGTGCTGGGAAAAGCGGGGCTTGGGGAACAAGGTAAGTATAGGACACAGGAATATGGGACAGACGACAGGAAGTAGACACGAGGGGGCAGGAGTGGCAGGAAGTAGGGTCTGAGGAGCAGAAAGTGGGATCTGAGGGGGTTCCCAAGACAGGGGTGGGAGTGGAGGGTCATACAGAAATGACGTGGTTCAGGGACAAGATCTGGAGTTCAAGAGCACAGAACGGAGCATTCATGGACAGGAAGAAAACATCCAAGAAACAGGAATTAGAATCTGAGGGCACAGAACAGGGGTTCCAGGGAGAACAAGTGGGGTTTGGGAGAAGGGAGGACTGAGGGGCAAGAACAGGGTCCGAGGCGCAGGAAGGGGATTCTGGGAAAGGAGGAAGAACTCCAACGGACAGGAGGCGGGATCAAGGGACAGGAAGTAGGAACTCAAGGAACAGGAAAGGGGGTCAAAGGCCCAGTGTGGGGCGATGTTCCAGGGTCAGGAAATAAGAAGCAGAGTTGAGGGAATGGAAAGGGTCTCGCGGCAGAGAAGGGGGTGTTCCCGGGATAGGAAGGGGGTCCAAGGGACAAGACGAGAGCCCGAGGGGCCCGAGCAGCTGAGGGGCTGGGGCGCGAGGAGCAGCCCGGCACCTGGAAGCGCATCTGCTGGGCCTTCTCGGGGTCCGCGGCGGCCACGTGCTGGTAGTGCCGCAGCGCGTGCCTCTGCTCCTTCTGCTCCGCGCGCAGGTAGCGCCGCAGGGCCGCCAGGACGCGCTCCGCCTGTGCGAGGGACAAAGGCTGCCCAGGCCCGCCCCGGCCCTTCTCACCCCCTGTTCTCCACCTCCGCAGCCCCCACACCTGAGGCGGATCCCCTTGCAGCGCCGCCAGGAAGCCCTCCAGGGCAGCTCGGCGCTGGTCGTTGATAAGGGCGATGACGCGCGTGGCGTGGGTCTCCACCAGGCGCTGTCGCTCACCAGACACCTGCTCCTCCAGGGTCTGCAGAATGGACTGGAAGTGCTGGCAGGCGGGTGGGCACAGGATCAGGAGAGGGGAAGACGGGTCAAAGTCTGGGGCAGAGGCAGTCTGGAAAGGCAGCGCTATAGGGCCGCGTGGGGTGGGGTCCAATGGGCCCGGGGCCTGGGCAGAGCCCACCTGGGTCAAAGGAGACTGACTGGAAGGGGTGGGCCACAGGGCCAGGTGGAGTGGGGTGGGGGGGGGCCCAGGGAGCCAATCTGAGGGTGTAAACTTTAAGATTGGGTGAGAACAATTTGGGAACAGAATTGGCCATTTTAAGGTGAAAGGAACCAAGACTTGTAGGGAAGGGAGGGCTCCCGGCCCGGGCAGGGTCAATCTGCACCTAAATGGGGCCAGTAGGGGTGGGACCAAGAATTGGAATGGGGGCCAACCTGAGCGGGATCTCCATGGGGTAGGGCTGCACTAAGGTGAGGCCGAGAGAGGTGGGATTTGAGGGGAGGACCAGACAGAGGGCAGGGCCGACAGGGACATGAATGCACCAAAGAGGGACTGAGAGGGACCTGGCTACATCAGCAGCGGGCCCAGCTTTGGAGAGGACTCCAGAGCCAGCCCTCGAGGCGGTCGGGTGAAGACAAGGCTAAACCCGGCCTATGTGAGCGGAGAGCAATGTCAGGTCAGACGCAGCCAAGAGTGGCGGAGCCAGTGTAGAGGTGAGGCCAAAAGAGGCAGAGATAAACAGGAAGGTGTGGAACTGGGTGGGGTGGGACGTGTACAGAGCTAGGCTAAAGCGGTGAGTGTACCAGGTGGCAGAAAGGCACAAGTAGGACCTGCTGGTGATTGTCCTACCTCATTCAGGGCCTGTCTGTCAGCTTTGGGCAGGTTCTTGGACTGGTTGTCTGCCATGGCCCATTCACGCATCACCTGGCAGGGAGGGGAGCTTCAGGATCTCAAAATCCACCCTGATGCACCTGGCGAGTGCCCCAATCCCTCTTCAAGACTTTGGAGGCTCCAGATCCCTTAAGTCCCATTGGCTCTTGGGTTCCCAAGAGGGAAGACCCAGAGGAGTTTAAAGAGGGAGAGTGCCATGGACCAGAGCTTCCATAGAGTCTGGTGGCATCTCAGAGGGATTCTAGGTGGGTCAGGGATCCTGGTCATCTTAGTGGGTGGTGTTGAGGGCTCAGGGTCAAAGGAGGCTTGGGGAACCTTTGGAAGTAGTTTTAAAGTGTCCCTGGTATTCTGGGAGCTCTGTGGTGTGGGGGGTCCTAGGGTCCCCATTATCATCACCTCATTAATCTGGCGCATCCTACGCTCCTCCAGGTCCATCTTGGCCCTCAGGAACCCCTCGTGCTCGCTGATTTCCCCAGGCATGCCGAAGTAAACATCCACACCATCTGTGGGCCTCGGGGTGGGGGTGACTGCAAAACCAGGGATCGGGAGGTCAGCCTGCAGCCCACCTCCAGGTCACCTTCTCTACCGGAAGAGTTACTTTTCCTGGAGACCATCGTACATCCGGTTTAACCATAGCAGCTGCCTGGCATCATGGGAGATCAGATTCGGCACCAGGCTGTTCTTGAAAAGCTTAGGAACCCATTACACCATCTGCTAAGCTTTCCCCAAATGACCCTGAGGATCTACCAAGTGGCTCCTCCGCTTACAAGCACCCCCAAACCACCCTGTCCCTTTGCATTCTTCACAGGTGAGTCCTGCCTCCTCTGCTGCATGCAAAGCCACTCCCATCGTCTATTCCCTCCCGTTGGGCTTCTCTCCCATAGGCCCCACACCAAGGCTCCCCCGAATCATTTTCGCTCCATGGCGGAGAGGCCTGGGGGTTCAGAGACTGCCTCACCTTTGCTGACCGCTGCCGGGGCATGGGAGCTCGGGGGTGGGACTCTTTCCTCCTCCTCTTCCTCTTCAGCCTGTGGGGGCTCCACGAAGTAATCGTCTACTGGCTGCAGGAAGGATTCCTCCTCTTCCTCGTCCTCACCCCCCTCTGCTCTTCCCCCCAGGGGCCATGAGCGGGTGGAGGGGTCTCTGAGGGAGCAGAAGACCCAGGCAGTAAGAACCCAGGCCCAGGCCCCCAGGTTTCCCTCCCCTGCCTCAGGAGCCTTGGGCTGGACATGGAGGATTCCCTTCCACTCACCCAACTGCTGTCCCCGATGGGTCGGGGGTCACTGGAGGAGGACAGCACACATACTCCACACCTCGGAACCGATCCGAGCCGCAGGGCAAAAGCATGCCCGAGCCATGCAGGATGAGGCCCTGGGAGCTGCAGGCCTGTGGGAAGAGTGGACCCAGATGCCAGGATTCTGGGGCAGGAAGGGGTAGATGGGGCATCTGGAAACCTGGGTCTTGGGGGAGGATGAGGCTGGCGGCCTGGATTCCTGGTTCTGGAGGAAGGGGTTAGGGCACGGAATTCCTAGATCCCAGTGGGAAGAGGGGACTGAAGGCCCAACTCCTCAGTTCGGGTGGAGAAGGGTGTTAAGGGCCTGGACTCCCGGGTTTGGGAGGGTGTGGGGGCGGGTGGGCCGAGGTTCTGACCTCCTGTGCCTCCTGATGCCTCCAGGTTGAACTCTCGCACTGGTCCATGCGTTCCTGGTGCAAGAACCGGCAGCCTTCAGGCACCAGCAGGGCCTCGCTCACGAACTCACCAGCTGGGGAATGGGGGACAGCAGGGTGAGACCCTCCCACAGCCACCAACCCCACCCTCCTCGGAATGCACATATTTTATCCTCAGAAGCTTCTCTGCCCCACTTGGGATCCAGGTACCCAGCCCCCTAATGTGGGCCTGAGGCAGGACCCCCCCCCCCAAAGAGATTCCCTCCTCAGTTCCCTTCTCCCAGCCTGTGACTCACGCAGGCAGCGGAAGGGCACAACCTGGTGGTGGGAGTGGGCACAGTGGCCGCCCCGGGAACCCCCACACCAGCGCTCCACGGGGATGGCCTGGGCAGCCTGCTCCACGCGTGCAATCTGCAGCTCCGGATACATCTGGGGGCACGGGTGGGGGCCATCAACCCACGGCCCCGCCCCTGCCAGCCACCCCTATCCGTCGGCCATGGCTCTTTTCAAGGCTCTGGTATTCATAAGAACATCTCCCTAGGTCCTGCTTCTCCCTAGAACCAGCCTTAGCTGTCTAAGGCCCTCGTGCCCATTGGCCGTGCCTCCTAGTAGCTCTCCCTTAAAAGTCTCGCCATCCTTGCCCGCCCTCTTTTCCTGTCTACGTTCTTTACGAAGGCCCCTTCGCCTGCCCATAAACTCAACCTCTCTAAACCCACCTCCCTGGTCACGACTCCCTCCCCCATCAGGTTCATCTTCCCATAGGTCTCACCCTCCTCCAAGCCCCGCCTCCTTCTCTGTTTGGCCTCTCGGTAAGTGTCCCTTCTGTCGCGTTTCATAGCCACGCCTCCTAGCTACCCCCTCCCCGCCTCATTGGGCTCTACCCCTTTCGCCGTCTTGGGGGTCCGTGAAGTCTCTTTTTGTCTTAGCCCCGCCTCTCCTTTGGCCACTCCCACCTATACCTCTACGCCTTGCAAAGCCCACCAGATTGCTAAAGCCCGCCTCTTCTCTGGCTATCTTCCTTAGCGCGGTTCCCCCCCTTTCCTGACTCAGTTTCTCAAAAGTGGTCGTGCCCTAGCCTAGCTTCTCCTCTTTGTTGGCCACGCCCCCAGCCTCCCACACTGTCTTAGCTCCCTCTTCGCCCTGGACCACGCCTCTTGCAAGTCTCCGGTTAATGGTCGACCCCGCCCCACCTTGGACCCGCTGACCACGCCCCTCCTGCTGGGCCCCGCCCACCTGTCTGCAGTATTCCAGCGCGCGCTGCGGGTCCCGGAGACAGCGCCGCGAGCGCTGAGGATCTGGTTCCCAGCGGCCGGTGCGCAGGTCCCGGTGAAGGGCTACGCGCCCGCATAGTCCGGCCACCTGGGCCGACCCCGGGGCCTGGAGGTGGAGGCGGAGGGGACAGTGAGGGCCCGGGGGACGTTGGCATGAGGGCTCTCTGGTCTACGGCTCCCTAGGACCCAGACATTCAGACCCCCAGCACCAACCCCTTCCCCCAAGGACCGCGCCCCCGCCCCCGTGGAGGCACCGTTCCCTGGGAAACAGCTCCCATAGGGCGGGGGCGCCCCAGCTCTCCGGTTGCTATGGCAACCTGGGAGCGCACCCCCCCCCGGGATTCTTTCGGCCCTGTTGCTACGGAGACAGGCTCCGCCCACACTCCAGCGTAGAGGTGCTGGAGCCCGAAGGGGTTAAACCTGAATCGCGGAGGAGGCGGCCAGAACCCAGGCGTTCTGGCCCCTCCTCCCTCCATCCCTAGCACCGGCTCCCATTGCAGGGTGTAAAGACGACAAGGCCTGGCTTCAGGGCCCTGCAGGCCTTGACACCAGGTCCTTGAGGACCGGAGAGCTACATCCTGTTTGGGGTTGGTAGTGTCCGGAGGCCTGGACTCCTGGGTCCTGGGGACCTGCGAGGGCTCTCATATGGGTCCAGAGGATGCAAGGGGCCTGGATTCTAAGATCCAAGTGCCTCGCTGCCTGGTGGGTACAATGTTCAGGTGGGAAGGGGCTGGGGCCGAGTCACCGAGGGTGAGAGGGTCTGGAGGTGGGGCTGGACTTCTGGGACCAGGGCTTCTGGAAAAGTCAATTGGTATCCTGCGGGTGGGAGAGGGTGGGACGTCAGATGGTGGGGGAGCTGGGGCCTGGAATTCTGGGTTCGCGAATGCCTAGTGCCGTTAGGGGCTCCTGGGGGCTGGCCACCTGGCTGGAAAGATCGAGCTTTCTGCCCAGGACAAGTCCGCGTCGGGGCCCCCGAGGCCCGGTCCCGCCCCTTCCCCCACCCCCCAGGACCCGGCCGGGCCTCACCTCGGCGGCGCCGGGGCTCCCGCTGGCCAGGCTCCCGACGGCGAGCTGCGCGCGCAGAAGCAGCAGCAGTAGCGGCAGCAACAGCGGCAGCGGCGGCTGGCCCGGGCGGCGACCCAGACCGCGCGCGGCGGGGCTGGCGGGCCCCATATCCCGGCCCTCGCGCCCTCACGTCCCCTGCACTCCCGCCCGGCCCGGCCCCAGCGGTGACAGGAGCTTCCAGCGCCACCGCCGCCGCCGCCTCCTCCCGCCGCCCCCGGGCTGCGCCGGCGCCGCCAGCCCCGCCCCGCGCCGGCCCCGCCTTCCTGGCCAGGACAATAGCGTGGCGGCTCTGCGCAGAGTGGAGCAGCTCGGGAACCCGGGGTGGGAGCCTGCGCCGGGCCCCCGCCCCTTGAGATTCCAGGCGTCCCACCCCATGAAGAGCCGAGCCAGGAGTCCGGGTCATGGGCTGCACCGCTGTGGATTTGGAGTCCTCCCTCGGGACTCTCACCCCAGCTCTCTCCTCCCCCAGACCCAGACACCCACGATCAGCTCTGCGCTTTGTCCTACTCCAGGGACTCCAGTACTACAGCCTTCCCCCACCCTCAGTCCCCTCCTTCAGATCAGGGAGTCTGGGCCTCACGCCCCGTCTCCCTGCTTCCTAAAGCTCCCAGGGGTCTGGACCTTTAACTCCTAGCTCAAGGGTTCATAAACCAAAGCCCCCAGGCCCTTTCTTTAAGGATGACCTGAGTCAGGTTCTGATGGGCACACCAAGGACCCAGCACCTCAGGACAAGTGTCTAGACACCCCCCCTCTTGCTCTAAGGACCAGGGGATTCCTATTTTCTCACCCCTAGTTTCCCCCCACCACCTCCCCTTCAGAGCTCACTGGTTTGTCTCAAATAAAAGTGTAGAATTCTGTATTTCCCAGGCCAACTGGGGCAGCCCTGTCCTGTGTGTGCAACTGTGTGGACATCTGTATGCGTGTCTGTGTGTACGTGTGTGTCTGTGGCTGTTTCTGTTTGCAACTCTGTGTAAGCATCTATGTGTGTTTGTGTAGGTGTGTTAAAACAGCCTAGAGTGCTAAACAGGTAGCAAAGGCTGAGCGGTGGCTCATGGTTTTGCTCCTATGGTCACCTCATAGGTAGGGTAAAGGAAGGACCTTGAGACACATTTGATGGACCCCTTCCTTGATGGAGGGTAATAAAGCCAGGAGAATCCCAAAGGCACATTTGCCTCTTTGACTTCTTTTTATTATACATAAATATTCTTGTCCCCAGCTTCCTCTTCACCTCCACAGTGACAGTTCTCACCCTATCCCCACTTCTTGGGTCCAGTTCTTTCTGAGTCTTTAAGGTAAGTGGAAGGAATCAAGATGGTGGCCATCTGGGGTTCCCAGGGAGTGAACGGCCATTTTGGCTGCACTTCCACTGGCCAAGCAAAGTGCCCCTCAGGGAGCAGCGCCGGGGCAGGGTGGGGTCTGCCCTCTGTCTTGATCTGCCCTGTGCTACCTTTCTTCTCAATGCAGGCAGTTATCTTGAAATATCTCCTTTCAGTGGCTAGAAAGAACTTCCATCCCTCCCCCTAACTCCCATCACCCCCTGTCCCCATCCCTTACGAAGGGCCTATCTGCCATCTTGAATGTCTCTTACACAGGGGAATGGTGGGCACAGTGGCTATCTTGCTCCCACTTGGGGCATCCCCTTTGGCTGAGCTGACTGTACATCAATGATCCTGACAATTGTAATGGTCTTTCCCTCCCCCAGACTTCAGTTTTGGAGGTGTAAGGTCGTCAACTTGTTCTGCTTACTCAGAAATCAGGACAACCCATTATGGCAAGTTGAAGATCCCAGGACTCTTCCGTTGGAGAGATGTCACACATGAGTCTGCAGACGCTGGTGGCTCGGTGTGGGGAAGGCAGCATATGGGAACGGGGGAGTCCCAGGGGCGAGATCTGGGGGTCCGAAGGATGTGGGTTTGACGTAGCTGGTGAAAGCTCGAGGGTGAGGTGTGGTGAGGTAGCCTGCCCGGGCTCGGTACAGTCTGCAGGGGGGGACCACGCCCAGGTGTGGGTTGAAGTCATAGAAGGTAGGGGTCCCTGGGGGCCCGAGGGGGGATGGGGGTGGCAGGAAGAGGCCTCCTCCAGGGCCTTCACCAAGGCTCAAGCTCACACTGACCCCTCGGACCTTGTAGTAGCCATTGGTTGGATCCTGCAGGGACAAATAGGACTTGGTAAGGCATATGGGTGCACAGGGCGTGAGGGTCACTGATGGTGAGACACACTGAGAGAGAGTCAGACCGAGAGAGACAGAAAGAAACAGGAGCCAGCAGAGACACAGAGACAAAGAGACAGACACATAGACCAGCAGAGAGACAAAGGGAGGCAAAGAACAGTGACAAGAGACAAAGGGACAGAAGGAGACGGGCAGAGACGGAGATGGAGAGAGACAGGACTGCTGAGGGGCCGCAGTGTGGCAGAAGAGGCAGAGAGGACGGGAGAGAGTCATTCATCTGCCCAGCAGCCCCTAGACTTTGATCCTGTGTCGTGCCCTGTGCCGCCGCTAGAGACATGTCACCAGGAGAGACCCGGACTCTGTCCTCATGGAGATCCCGGGCCAAGGGCAAAATGACAAATCGCCAGACAGAGCCCAGAGGCGTCAAGGCTGCGACTGCGGAAAGCACAGGCAGGATGACCAGGCAGTGATGAAAGAAACATGGGCTTCTGGGAACAAGGACTGTCTGAGCTGAGAGTGGAGGAACAAAGGGGGACATTGGGTAGACACAGGAAGGAAGGTGGGAGTGTTTCAGGCCACAGGAGAGAGAGGACTCTGGCCTGGGAGCTGGGACTGTAGTCAATGGAGCTGTCCCAAGATGGGACCCCAAAGGAAGGACAGGTTTGGGGAGATGTGCGGCCAGTGTAGAACGTGGTGGGTGGAAGGGGTCTATGAGGAGGCAACCAGGGAGAAGCATCCAGAAGGCCTGAAACATGATGGTGATGGGGAAGGCACAGGCGGAGTGAACCCTGGTCTGGGGCTCGAGGCAGAGGAGCTAAGGCTGGGACAGAGATCCGGGCATAATGGAGGTGGGCGAGATGGCCCTGGATGCAGGAGGAGGGGACTGGGGGGGGGGAACTGGAGGATGGGGGCTCAGGCCTTGGCTTTGGGGATCCCTGGGTCCCAGTCCTGGGGCAAGAGAAGGAAAAATGAGGGGACAGAAGTGGGGGAGAGTTGGAGACACAGTGAAGGGGGCCCCTCCCCTCCCAACACATCACTCACCTTGGTCTCCAGAGCCCCTTCCTCATCCTGAACCAGGTCACTGTGGTCGGTGAGCACAATGGGGCCCTGGGGTGGGGAACACGGTGAGCCAGAGTGGTCGGAGGATCCTCCTGTGCCAGAGCCAGGCCCCAAGGACCTTCAACCCACCCCTGGAGGCAGGAGGGACTGAGAGCACCGGGGAGCTGGGGACTGGACTCAGTGCAACGAGAGGACCCTGGGGACATAGTGGGCCTAGGGAATAACTGGGTCAGGGCACATTTGGACATGGGGGCATTTAGGACGCCCTATGTGAGTTTGCCGGCCGGCTCGGGACTGGGTTATTATTTGGGTCCAGAGGCACTGTTGGGTCTGGCATCCTACCTGGTCCTCATGGCTGCCTGTCTCCTCCTCCTCGGGGGCCCGAGAACTGGAGCCATCGCTGCTGCCTGGGATTCGCACCATGTTCTTTTGCTCTGAGAAAGAGCCTGAGGCCCGGACAGAGAGGGGCGGAGGTCAGCGATGGGGTCTTGGCTTGTGGAGAGCAATAAGCAGGAGGAGAGAGGGCCAGGAGGATCGGGTGGGGGTGGGCGGGGAACCAATAAGCACGCTGGGAGGGTGAGGAGCATGTCCCTGAGGAGACCCAGAGCCTGAAGGTGAGCCGGGCCCCAAGCAGGGCTAGAGGTGGGACTCAAGCCAGGTCCCAGGGCCAGACCCAGACACTGGGGAGGGCATGTGTGGCGATGGGGGTTTGGGGAGTTGAGGGGCTGGGACGGGGCGCAGGCACTGACCCTTGCCAT
>RJWJ010011096.1:0-45261 GCA_004363605.1 Indri indri
GTACAGCAGGCAGACAAACCAGAGGCAGAGACACAGGAGCGGCGAGATCAGGAGACTTTAAGTATAAAACTGAACTTGGAAGCAAATTTTCACTGGGGCTGTCTTAGCTCAGTGGGGCTGCTATAGCAAAAACACTATGGACTGGGTGGCTTAGGCAACAGAAATTTACTTCTCACAGTAGGGGAGGCTGGGAAGGCCGAGATCAAAGTGTCAGCCAGTTTGGATCCCGGGAGGGCCTTCATCCCGGTCATGTGCTCGCCTGGTGGAAAGAGAGCAAGCAAGCTCTTCAGTAGCTTTCTGGTCAGGACACCGATCCCATCAGGAGGGCTCCGCTCTCAGAACCTGATCACATGCCAAAGCCCCACCTCCGAATACTGTCACATTGGGGATTAGGGTTTCAACATATGAATTCTGGGGGGACACAAACATTCGGTCTGCAGCAGTGGCTGTGTGTAAAAACCAACTGTGGGGCTATTGTTTCGTGCTTTGAACGGAATAGAATTTTGTCTTCCTGGGGCTGGGGGTGTCGTGGCATAGCTACAGACACAACTCGCCCCAGACACTGCAGGGCCGGCAGGGCTGCAGGTCAGTGGGAGGCTCCCCATTCCGCCCCGTCCCGGTCGATGCAACTCCCAGGTCATTCTCTGGGTAAATATTTACGTTTCTCTTTGCTGACCCAAAATCTCCACCCTACCCCACCCCCCCATTTCTGTTGTCCTGCCTCGGACCACACTACATCTCACTTGAAATTTATGTGTTTGGGGCAGCAGCCTCCTGGCTAGCCCACATGCCCACCTTGCCCCTCCAGTCTGCCTTCCTCGCTGCTCTGGAAAATAGCAAAGAGCCGTGAGAATGCGAGTTTGGTGAGCTGTGGGTCTGCCTGCTCCACGACGTACCACTGTGTCCCCAGCAGTTGCAGCTGAGCCTGGCATATAGTAAAAACTCAATAAATACTCCCCGTATGAGTTAATAAATTATCAGATTAAATCTTCTCCAGCTAAGGCTTTTTCCATATTATGCTTAATTAGCTGGTTATTTAGGCTCCATGCAGTGTGAATCGTGAGACCTTCATAAACGTATGAGTTTAACTGAACCACACGATCTTCTCAACAAAATGCATCATTTTAATTGACCTTCCAGACCCCAAATTGGAGTTACTGCATTTGCAACAGTGTGTGGCGGTCAACAAAACCTTGTTAAGATTTCAACTACTGGACAGGGACGGAGCTTACATGCTACCTGACCCCAAATGCTCTGTGCAAGGAAGGCAAGGGTCTTCTATGTCTCTAAATCACTGAATGCTGCAAGTGATAAATGAAAATCTCAGCAATAACAAGCATTTCCTGAATGGTTAATACGCATGGGATAGTGTACTAAAGGCGCCTAATATATTACCACATTTAATCCTGAAATGTTAAAAGGTGGATATTATTGTCTCCATTTACAGGCGAGAAGGAGGCTCAGAGAGGAGGCACGGCTCACTCAAGGCCCCAGAGCTCATAAGTGGCCAGCTGGGATCCCACCCCATGTTGGTGAGACTCCGGGCTCTGCCCTTGCCACTGTCACTCGCACACATCATGGGGTGCTCAGCTTGCATGTGCCCTGATGCCTCTGGCATCCCGGGGCCCTGACCCAGGCCCCACTTTCCTACCATGTCAAGAGGAGGCTGCTGAAGTCACTCTGAGGGTAAATGCGAAAGCTCCCCGTGGCAAGGGATTTTTCCTGTCTTGAAGGAGACACAAGTAATTATGAGCAATGTAGCCCTTAAACAAATAGCCTCTTCAGAGAGCCGGGGAAGGCACTTCTGAGGCCGTTACCACCAGGGTTTCTCCAGACGGGTTGAAAGGCTGCTTGTCTCAGACGATTTGGATTCCGGGTGCTGTGTCCATGGAGCTGTCAGATATGCAGGGCTGTGTGCATCCCTGTGTTACTTCATATGACTTCGCGTGCCTCACGCTGCTCTGTGATAATCCCCTCTTTCTGCCTCGCCTGCCAAAACGTGACTCCTGCAAGGGCAGCAAACCATTCCAATCCCATCCAACCCAGGGATGGCGCAGCACCGTGTGTAAGAGTCAGTACCTCGGTGTGGGAACACCAAGCATTGCAGCCCAGTGTCTCTGCTCTGCAAGCAGCGTGAACTTGGACGTGTTCCTTAACCTCCCTGGGTCTATTCCTTCATCTGTAAAGAGAGGATGTGACAATACCTATTTCATAGTGTTTTCCTGAGAAGTAAATAAGTTAAACATGAAAAGTTTCAGAAGCATGTTGAGCAGAGAGGAAAACACTTGGTAAACGTTAGCTGTTATCATCATACCCATTGCTGGGACTCCTAGAGTCAAGGTTTGAGTTAAGCCTTACTTGACGCTATCCCTATTTTGGATTTTTTCCAGTGGTGTGAATCAACATATCACCTTTGTTACTTAAGTTGCATCGAGTGTCTTGCTGCTATTTACTCAGCCCAAAGCCTTTGAAGCAGATGCTGGATGGAAGTGGATGGCAATAGATACCATGTTCTGGGTTCTTCTTGGGCCAGGACCAGGCTAAAGGACTGAGCCCCCCGATAGCTTCTGTCTGTGGGAACCAGACAGGAGGGCTGTGCCTGGGCTGGGCGGTGGGGAGGTGTCCCTCCACCACAACAGGGTGGGCTTTGCCAGGTGCTGGCCTTTCATGCCACTTCCCAACCATCAGGTGTCCACTAGCAGCTTGCCTCGTCTCCACAGCCCCCACAGGGAACCAGCCAACGCACAGCCCCGCAAACCTCTAACACCTTGGCCTCAGAGTGATGGCCGCTGGGTAGAGTCCACAAACTTCACTGCGAACCGACAGTCTATTGCAGCCAGATGTGCTGGGTCATCTTAGACAATTTCTTTTTCTTTCAGCTCATTAAAGAAAAAAAGTTTAATAATTAGATGACTTAGAAGAATAATTTAAGAAATATTAAATTTAATGTAACTAGAAGTGTCCAAGTCCCAATCTGTCGAGGATGCTATGGAACACTGCTTTTCAACTTGTGTTACACATGTGGACCACTTTGGGGATCTTGTTAAGATGAAGATTCTGCTTCGGTAGGTCTGCAGTGGGGGCTGAGACACTGCATTTCTAACGAGCTCTGAGGGTGCGTCAAAGCTGATGGTCCTCATACCACACTGAGTAGCAACTACAGGAGAAAACTTTCCATTAGGGACAGATGGAGACTGGGGCATCCTTAGTGTGCTTTTTTTTTTTTTTTTTTAACAGATTGATTTTTTTTTTTTTTAATTTCAGAGTATAACAGGGGTACAACCACTTTGGTTATTATAAACCACCTTCACGTCTTCTCATCAAGGCTTTTGACTCTGCTGAGCCCATCTACACTCCCTGATGTTTTAGAATTCAGGTGGCCACCAGACCACGGGGAGGATGGCTGGCAGAGTTGTATGAGATGTTTGGACATGTTAGTGCCTCAAGTTCGTTACTTACAGGCCCTGGAGGGAGTTCCCCAAAGCAACCAGTGGTGAAACTTGGAAAAAATCTTAAAGGCTTGTTTTCAGAGAGCCAGGGAGCTTGGGTTCCATGCTGCAGCTGCTGCACTGGGAGAGAAACTGCCAGAAACAACATAGACTTTTTTAGAAAAGACACCCTGGAGAAGTATCCCCACCGCAATTGCCCAGATGTTTCAGGCCAGACCTTACTGTAAAAGTGGACACCACCCTACTCAACACGGGCTCCGTGAAGATCGGCCATTGGCAAGTCTTCTAGGAGAGGCCCGCCAGCCCCCGACTGTATTCAAAGCAGCCAGGAAGGTTTGAGATCTTGACAGCTTTTTCCCCCTCACAAGATAATAAGGTAGGTCACATTTCATATTTAACCCACTTGACATTTTAATTCTCTTAATGTGCTTTTTGATGTGTGCAGATGAGGTACCGTGTAGGTACAGGTTGCTATTTTTATAGTCCTGGCAAGCAGAATCCAGCAGTTCCAGCTCCTCCGTTCACTCGGGTGCCTTGAAGATCATCGGAAACTTAAGTTTGTGACTTCCCAGTAGTTTCTTCTTCCCAAACTTTGAAAAAAGAACAAGAGAATGATGACCCTCTGATTTCTTCCCCTATGGGAAGAAGACAGTGTAGTATATTATTAAAAATGCTGAATTTGAAGAGGAAAGGCCTGGTGCTTAACACCTGATGCTGGGTGCAGAGTCAGTCAGGAAATGTGTGCGATGTTCTTAACATAGAGGCTGACCCAGGGCCGAGCTCCACACACGGTGGTTACTATCTTTACCTGCTAATGTTGTTGTCACTGTTGTCATCACCATCATCGTTTTCCTGGCTCTTCCACTTACCACCCAGTGCCCATGGGCAGGTCACTTTCTCTCTGTGGATCTCATTTTCATTTTGTAAAACCGAATAATAATCACCATCTCTTAGGGCCACCAGGAAGAGTGAGTGCTCAGTGAGATCTGGGTCCCTCGGTGCCCCTGGTCATACTCAGCTTACACTTCCTAGACATAACTTGTCTGCCTCTTTGCCTATTTTTGCCTCTCAGTCTTTGTACTTAGCGATTCTCCCATGCCACAGAACCCAGGCTTTCCTGTCCTTTGGAGCCCTGTGCTAGCCTGGTAAGAACCCTGGTTGAGACTCAAGAAACTTGCCAGCTGGGAATCCAACTCCCATCACAAGCTCACTGCATGGCCTTGAGCAGTTTTCCTCATCTACAAAATAAGACAACTGCACTAGCTGCGTAGTTCTCAAAGGGGTCCATTGACCATCAGCACCGGAAACACCCAGTGTGCCTGCCAGGAAGGCCGCACACTCACTAAATCAGACTGCAGGGGTGGTTTCTGGGTATGCATCTCAACACACTTCCTGAGGTTCCTCGTGTGCACTGAACCCCATGAGCTAACCTCGTGGGACTCGCTCCCAGCTCTGCGGGTCTCTGGCGGGGGCACTGGCTGAATGGGGAGTGCCCTTCCCAGTGCCATCGCCCTACCTTGGAGCACATCCCTAGGGCCTGGACAAGATGAAAAGGAAGAGGCCATGGAGCAAAAAGGGAGAGCAACAAACCAAATTATTGTTAGACTTGCTTTATTCTAGAAGTCCGAGATAAACATATTCAAGATACTCAAGGAAAAAGAGAGGTAACCATGAACTTCATATGCAGCCACACTGACCTCCACATATTAAGGCCGTAGGAAAAGGGTCACAAGCATTGAAGAACTCAGGGAACACTGGTCCAGGCACTCTCATGAGGAACAAGCTTCAGGAACCGAAAGGACTAGAGAGTCATAGATGTGGGGCTAGTGATGACCCTTAAATAGGCATTTACCAGTCAAAAGCATGTACAGTCAGCTCTCCATACCTGTGGGGTCTGCGTTTGTGCGTTCAACCAATGTGGACCAAAAATATTCAGAGAAAGAAATTGTGTCTGTACTGAACATGCACAGACTTCTTTTTCTTATCATTATTCCCTAAACAATGCAGTATAACAACTATTTACATAGCATTTACATTTTATTAGATATTATAAGTAATTTAGAGATGATTTAAAGCTGTGGTCCCCAACCCTAACCCCCGGGCCTTGGAGTGGTGCTGGTCCGTGTCCTGTTAGGAACCAGGACACACAGGGAGGTGAGCAGCGAGTAAATGAGCGAAGCTTCGTCTGTGTTTACAGCCGCTCCCCATCATGCACATCACTGCCTGAGCTCTGCCTCCTGTCGGATCATTGGCTGCATTAGATTCTCATAGGAGCATGAACCCTACTATAAACTGAGCCTGCAGGGGATCTGGGCTGCACACTCCTTGTGAGAATCCAATGCCTAATAATCTGAGGTGGAGCTGAGGCGGTGATGCTAGCACTGGGGAGCGGCTGCCAATACAGATTATCACTAGCAGAGAGGATTGACTGCACAATAAATGTAATGAGCTTGAATCGTCCCGAAACCATCCCCCGACCCCGGTCCATGGAAAGATTAAAATTGTCTTCCATGAAACTGGTCCCTGGTGCCAAAAAGGTTGGGGACCACTGATTTAAAGTATAAGAGAGGATATGCGCAGGTTATGTGCAAATGCCGTGCCGTTTTATTTCAGGAACTTGAGCATCTGCAGATTTTGGTATTCACAGGAGGTCCTGGAACAAATTTCCCAGGACACCAAAGGATGACCGTATATATTTATCATATGCACACACACTCTTCTTTTTTTTTTCACTTGTGGTGAAACTTAGTCATGTAGTGCTACATGTTCTGTAGGCTAAGAATAAATTAAGCCTGGAAGAGAATATTATGCAGAAATGGAAGAAGAATGGAGAGGATATAGGAAAAGGAGAGTAAGCTCACTTACTGCCTTACATGTGCAGCTGACCCTTAAACAACACAGGGTTGGAGGCACCAACGCCCTGTGCAGTTACAATTTCGTGTATAACTTTTGACTTCCCCAAAATTTAACTACTAATATCCTGCTGTTTACTAGAAGCCTTATCAATAACAAGAATGGCCTATTCACACATATTTTGTACATCATATATATTATATACTGTACTCTTACAATAAAGGAAGCTAAAGAAAAGAAAATGTTATTAAGAAAATCATAAGGAAGAGAAAACACATAATTTTACATCATCTGTCTGCAAGATGAACGGCCTCTCTGGCGTGGTGGCAGCCCCAGCCACAGACCTCAATCTGTGGTGCACAGAAAGCAATTTGGTGTTTTCTTCTAGCGTCATGACTGTCACTGCTTATTGGGAGCACATCCAGCATCACCAGTGGCACTTTGTACAGGTCCCCTGGTGTTAGTCAAGGTTTACAGTATTGTATTAACCACAACAAAGAAATACGTGAGAACCTCAAGATACCATTTTTTACTGTGATGTGCAATTTGCCAGAGAGATGGCCTGCTCACCAGGAGATGATTAGTGTCATACGGCGTTTTAAGTGGATGCTTGCAGCACTTGAGCTCACTGCAGTAGCAACAGGAAGGGGCTGGGAAATTGTTAGAGCAGTAAAGTCCGCACTGCAGCTAATTCATGCCGTTGTGATTTAATACTGTGTCTTTCCATTTGTTCACATTTCTCTCAACTGCGAATGGTGCTACGTCGGTTTGTGTTTCTGTGAGTAACTTTTGATAAATTTTAACTTTTTAAAACAGATTTGCATATATTTATGGTAGCAAATGATAAAATAAGCAACCATCTACATACATTAATATTTTATGCATTTACGACATATCTTTTTCATATTTTTTGTGCTATTTCTAGGCTATGCCATTCATCTGTGAATTTTTTCAAATTGTCTCAAATCTACAAAAAATTTTCCAATATATTTATTGAAAACAATCTACATATAAGTGGATCTAGGCAATTCAAACCCACGTTCAAGGACCAACTATCTCAATCGAGATAGTGAACCAGGTGCAGGGACAGGGATACAAACTAGATTTTTTTGACTATACCTTTTTTCCTAAGGTTTGACCTAAAAAATAGATATATTTTACATAGTAATATGACAAAATTAAATTTAAAATAAATTCCTAAAACCCAGAGTCAGGTGAAATAAATGAGTCTAAAAAGTGTGTCCAGTTGGTGGCATAACCACACAGAGAGAAACGATTCCAAGTGACTTAAAAAGAAAGTAAATTCCTTCCTGTGGTTCTCCCTCCCAACTGCTTTAACGTTATGCGACTGCAAGTCTCACCACGAGAAAACATCCAACGGGGCAGCTGGAGACCCCCTCCTGGACCCCCTTGTGAAGCATGCAGGATCCCGGGCTATCAGGAACCTGCGCTGGGCAAGCCCTCCTGGCCCGCTCTGAGCAAGGAACCACATGCACGTCCCCACGGCTCTATAGGGTCAGCACAAACAGGGTGAATGTTATGTGTCTGTCAAATAAAGGAATCAGTGAAGTGAACTTATTAATAAGCAGAAGTTTTAAACCTTTTGAAATCTGGGTATTTTCAAATTTAAATCCCAGAGCAAATTTGTGTTGAAAAGTCCATGAATCTTACTAAGCAATTAAAACAAAATAGTTGAGTATGTTCAAAGTCTGGGGGAAAGTTTGATCTTGGAGGAAAAAAAGAACAAATTTTCAAGTAACTCCTTTTTGCAGACTCGCTCCCTGAGATCTCATTGGTTCCCATCTATCAGGATGATTCAGACACATTCCTGCAGGG
Source organism: Indri indri (assembly GCA_004363605.1). NCBI lineage: Eukaryota > Metazoa > Chordata > Mammalia > Primates > Indriidae > Indri > Indri indri. The sequence continues at coordinate 8,139 of RJWJ010011096.1, forward strand.
TAGTTAATCAGAGAATCTTCTGAGAGAGGGAATATAGGCTAGCCCCATTGATGGTGTTGACAGGCTAGTAATGATCAGCTTCCTTCTTCCCAGCGTCTAAGAAAGCTACTTATTCCAATCAGTGGGATGAGAAAGGACTTTCCATCAGAGTAGACTTGAAATGGGTCTGGAGAGTGAGTAGGAGTTTGCCAGATGACAGTGGACCTGAGGTCAGGGTTGAGTGTTCCAGGCAGAGGCATAGGTTGTGCAAAGGCACTGGGGCTCCATATGTATAGTGAGTGTTATATTGCAACTTTCTGCCTGGAAGGGATTGGGGGAAGTAATTGGACATTAGAAGTCACCTAGCCTGAAGAAATTTGTTAGGTCATTTTCCCCAAGAGGAAAGTGTCCCTTACCCATAGCGGGAGGAGGTGTCTGAAGAAAATTGCCATTTGTGGAACATCTGCTACTTGCCAGGCACTAGGCAATGCACTTCCTACAACTTCTCATTTGACTCTTACAGCCCTGTGGGAAAAGTTTTATCAAGCCCATTCTATAAATGATCAGACCAAGGCTTGGAGGTCACCCAAAAAGTGGCAGACCTGGGATTTTAACTGAGGCCTTTCTGCCGCTAAAGCCCACACTCTTCCCAGTCTACCCAGAAGTCTCCTGCAGGACAGGGAGAGGAGAGGCAGAGGGGCCAGTGGCTTCCTTGGGTTTTCAGAGTTGTTGGGTACCACATCCATGACCTCTAATCCTAGCACAGCACCAATCCATGATGTGACTTTGGGCGAGCCACTATGGAGCCTCGGTTTCCTCATCTGGAGAATGGGGAGCACTGTACTCATTGGGAAGTAATGTCATGCTTATCACACTAGTAAAGTGCCTGACGTCCAGCAGGTACCCAGGGCCAGGGCGCCGTTGCATTGTTTCAACAGGGAGAAAGCCCATGCCCTTAGCAGGACAGAGCAGCCTGGTGCCCAGGCTCACAGGACGCACCAGCTCTCTCGCAAACCTTCGTCCTTGCAGCCCAGGTTCTATTACAAGCTCTGGATGTGGGCAGACAAGGGGTTAAGAGGAAAGCAAGCTGCGCCAGCCAGCAGCTCCCTCCCACAGGTCCGGTGATTAATAGCAATGAGCAGACTTGTCAGGAGTATTAGGGTGAGATGATTAATGAATCAAACAGGCGCTCAAGTTTTAATGAGGCAGTGTTTGCTTTCTTACTCTGAATTTTGCAATCTAACTCCAAGGAGTCTGGCCAAACTCAAAAAGCATCACCCCGTAAAACAGCCCCTCTTGTTGCCAGGTCCCCCCAGGGGAACTGAGCCATGTCAGAAAGGCTTGAGCTTTTCTCTTTTAGGGAAAGCGAATTTAAAAAATTACATTAAATTAAAAACCTCCTGTCATAAGACAGCAAGTAGTTGCGATTTCTCTAAGGGACAGAAGTAAGAAGACAGGTGTCCCAGGATTCCTGACAGATTTGTTGTGGCGTCTCACGACTCACAGATGGGCCGAGTGGGAGGTGTGAGGGGCCGGGATCTGGGAGGTTTGCTTTCCCACTGGGAGGGGCCAGGAGCAGACTGGCATCGCAGAAGGTGGGAAAAAGCATCAGGGCTCAAGATGACACCTGGAAGCGGCAGCACCCCACTGCAGAAGGGGACCCTGCCTGGAGCACACTGTGTGCATTGGGTTCTGCTCCTGCATGGTGGGCCCACCTTTGCTAAGAGTAGACATAAACTCCGACCTGCGGGGAGGGAGGCTAGGATTAAGTGAGATAATGCCAGATGAGTTGCAGGTGCTCACATATCTTCCTCTCCCTTTAGCAGGAAAATTTAGTTAAGGAGCAGGAACCGTGGAGCTAGACCATCTGAATTCATCCGGACCAGTTCCTCTCAGTGTGACCACAGGCAACACACTTATTTGCTCTAAGGCTCAGTCTTCTCAGCTACAAAATGGGAATGATAATAACACTTCCTTCCTTGTGGAGCTGTTGTGAGAATTACATGATATTAATACAATGCAGCTAAGTATTGCATGCACCAGGCGCATTTTCACTGTTTCATAAATGTCAATTATTATGAGATGATCTTAATGCAGAGATGTTTTTGTCTGAAGAAAGTTATCGACGATGCCTGCAAGATCACCAGCAAAAACTGAAGATAAATAAAAAGTAAATCTACCCAGTCGGAGTGGATCCAGGTTTGCAAGGCTTTCTTCCAAGTTGGGGAGAGGGCTTCTGTGAAAATATAAATACAACATTAGACATCAAGGTAAGTATCTACTTAGAATTAAAAAGAAGTTGCTGCAAATTAGACTCCCTTGCCCCCCTCATGCTGAGTGTGAGCACACACGTGCACACTCCTGGAGGCCCATGTGCCAGCCTTCCACGCCTCTCTCTCTCCCCAGCCCTGTTTTAGGCAATCGATGTTTTAATTTTCCAATTCTCTATCAAACCATTGCCCTTGAGGATGAAATTGTGCTTCTTATTCGAAAGAAATGTAACCTGGGGCCCTAAATTGGTGCAATATCTTCTGTTGCAGTTCTTTTTTAGCACACTGAGCCTTTGCATCTACCACTGGGTAAAGAAAGCCCAGAACAGGGTAAGTGTCTGTTCCTTCCCAGACCCGTTGTGCACCCCCCAGCTCCAGGGCTACTTGTGCTGCTCCAGTGTAATCCACTTGCCGGGTGTGTTTGGGGCCTTCCCCCGGGCAGTCTGCCCCATAGCCATCTGCAGTCTCTGTCTCTCCTGTTGGCGGACAGAACAGCTCTCATTGGTGCTCGGTGCCCCAGAGGGCGCAAGAGGAATACGGCTAGACTCAGCCCATCTCTGCATTGCTGCCCCCACCCCCACCCCCCACCTGTGTCCACTCCTTTCGGGAACCCAGGTGGCCACCTCGAATGAGCACGTTGGGAACTCTGCTTGTCAATTCAAATCATCTTCCAAATCTGCGGTGGGGTTCTTCTGATGGGCGTCCACACGTCCTACTCCAGTGTACCCCGCAGGTTCCCACAGTGATGTCCGCAGGGCCATGCCCCACGTGCACATCCCCTTAATAGGCCGGTTTTCCACTGTCCTTCCGCCCGAGCATGTGGGCAGGACATTGTCCACTGCCCAAGGGTTGGTAGAGACCCAAGCATGGGGCAAACGGCATGCAATTCAGCCTGTTAAGCTGATTTGTTTTTACCTTCTTCAATCAGAGTGATGGTCTTCCAAACAGGCTACTGTCTATTCGACTCGGAACTGCCGTTCATAAACCAAGCAGCTCTTTGCTGTCACTGAGACCTGTTTATAGAGCTCTAAGTGGCTATAGAACCCAGCAGCTCTTCCATCCTACCCTGACATGCCACAAACCTTGCCTCGCCAAACAGTTCTCCACCTGGAAAAGCCCACCTTAAACCGTGATGCCTGGACCCCAAGACCCTACAGATGTATTCCGACCCCCCTCTTCCAAGATGCTGCATCTCTTCTCTAAATCCCTTTTCAAGGTGGCGCTCTCCATTACTGCAGTGAGTTCTACTAAATTTACTTTGGCTTTGTTAACAGATTGTCTAGTGATATCTTAGCAAGTTAACAACAGGATCAAATTTTTAAAAATTCTCCCAGGCTGCAGCATGCAGAATGGGTCAGAAGGCACAAAGGTGAATAAAGGGTTTGCTTCAGTGACAAATCTCTGCAATATCTGCACTCGGAGGCAGGGGGTGGGGGAGCGGTATCCGCAGGCTTGACCCCTGGTTCCGTTTCCTCCTCTGCCTCCACCGCAGCATGCCCGCTACTTTGAGGACAGTGTTTTCCCAGGACCTTCTAAAAGGACCATCCAAAACATGCCTCACATCCCAGCAGCCGCTACCTTCTCCAGACCCACCCACTCTGTCCTCAGCTGGAATGGTGAGATCACGACCGACGGCTCACGGAACAAGGATGGAGGGTTGGTAGGAGCTGTGGGGGTTTCACCAAGGAAGGAAGCAGTGTTGGGAAGGAGCCTGAGGACTGTTATCTGGAAGAGAAAATTAATTTACTAATTCACTTGTTTAGCCAGCCAGTCCTTAGGCAAGACCTTTCAGAGCATGGCCCCATGCTAGGCTGTTTTGAGTACTAGGAAAACAGAGCGCAGAGATGAATTTGAGACATGCCCTCTGATCTGGAGGAGCTTCAAGTCCTTTAGGGAAGATGGACCCACAAAGAGAGAAGCCTGACACTGGATGGGAAGTGCTGCATTGGGGTGGGTGTGCATGGAGGCGGAGGGCACAATCCAGGAGGGCATCTGGTGGTAGCATCTGGACAGAATCCCGTAGGATGAGTAGGAGTTTTCCCTAGGGAGCAAATGCCAGGAAAAGAGGACAGCGCATCAGTGAAAAAGCAGGTGTTGCTTTTCAAACAGAGCAAAAGCCTCCTCCTTCAGCTCACTCACTGCCTGCACCGGCCTCCAGGAACCCAAAGATGAAGAGAAAACAAATTCTGTCCTGGAGGGGACAGGATAGAGGTGCTGGGCATGGTGAGAGATGGGCCTGGGGAGATTGCAGCGTCCAGATCTTGGGAGGTCAGCTAGCAAGAGACTGAGCAGAATGAAAGTCCCTCCCCTTCAGAGAAAGTGAGTATAGCACAGCTGTAGACTGGGCTGGATGGCTGCAGACCGCGAATGCCTGGCAAGATGACTCTTGCCTTAAAGAGAAGCAAATTCCTTATGTGTCTCTTTCCCTATTGGCTGGATACCTATTGGGCCCTATTAGCACTTCGCATTTCTACAGCCATCTACGGCTGAACATTTAATTCCCGCCGCAAACCCTTCAGAGGGTAAAGAAGGAATGATGATGCCTGTTTCTGAAAAGGAGTCTGAGAATCAGCAATGTGAAACCACCTGCACGGGATTCCAGAGGGAACCTCCCCAAAGCCGGTTCTCCAGAGCAGATTTCCTGAGCCCAGGGGAGCCCTGCAGGCTGCCCCGCGCCGTGTGCCGGCTGCCCACCGCGTCGCTGCTCCTCTCCAGTGGTGCTGTGGTGGAACAGAAAACCCGAGGGAACCGGCACCAAAAGTAAAGCCCAAGACCCCAGCCTGCCACTTCTAAGTGTGCCCTCAGGCAAGTCACTTCATCTCCCTGAATCTCAGTGAAGGTTCTCCCAAGAATCTCAATGGGGGAAAGTCACAATTCCAGCCTCGTAAGGTTCTCATAAGAATAAAATCAGTGAGTGGCTGTGAGGCTGCTTGCCAATAATGCTACCAGAGAACATTTATTAAAAACCTACAGTGTACACATGTAACCCCGTGCATGTATTATCTCGTTTAATTCTCTCAGCAACCTGACAAGGCAGGTGCTATTATCATCCAAATTTTACAGATGAATAAGTTAAAACTTAGTGTGGTAATGTACCCAAAATCGCACAGATAGAAAGAGGGGATTGCAAAGCTTAGCCAGCTTCGGTTGAGCTACAAAGCTCTGTTCGCATGGACATTGGTGAGTTTGGTTAGGGAGATGAATCTGAATTTAGGGCATCAGTCTCTAGCTCTTCTGTTTCTATTTTTTCCTTTCTTTTTGGGGGGGATTGTTTGGCTTGTTTAAGTCAAACAGTGAATACTGACAAATGTGTACAGACATTTAACCATCAGCACAGTCAAGACTAACTGCATCACGGCCAGAAACTTCCCTGTGCTCCTCGGACATCGACCCCTCCCTGCCTTGCATTCCCTTGCAACCACTGATCCGGTCGCTTTTGCCCTGTGGGTCCGCATCTTCCAACCTGTCATGTGAATGGAATCACAGAGTATGGAGCCTTTTGAGCCTGGCTTCTTTCACCTGACGTGGGCATTCGAATCATCCATGTTATTCCGCGTGTCAACAGTTTGTTCCTATTGCAGAGCCGTCCTCCACAGTGTGGATGGACCTCTAGCTCCCCTTAAGGAGCCCTGGAGACCTCTATTTCCTGGGAGCTACACGCTCCCTGGTTTCAGGAATTGGGCCCTTGAGACCTGAGCATAGCCCTGGTTTGAGAGAAGAATCCACATCAGGATCAAGAAATCCCTTTCTCCTTCCTTCCGATCCTGACTCCTTCTAAGAGCAGAGGGGACATTTGGGCCCCAGGTGACCATCTGGAGAGTAGAGGTTGGGGCACCAGGTGTGCCAAGACAGAGCAACAGCGAGGCTGTGGGCACAGAAGTGGGACGGCACATCCACACCGTGTCTGCAGAGGAAATCACTTTTGCCTTCCTTTCCTCCCTTCCCCTTCCCTGCCTATTTGTCTGCCTGCGCCTGTGTTTCTTATCTCACCAGGAGGGCTGGAAGGGCAGGCTTCCAGCACACAGCAGACTGACTTTATTGCTGGGGTAGCCCTCCATTAACTAACCAAGGGCAGGTTTACAAACCCTCAGGCAACACGGCTCTGGAGTTGAGCTCTGGTCCCTGGACGCTGCTGTGACAATGGATGCTACGGCCTACAAATTGCAGCCACTAAAAATAGGCCAAAGTCACCTGGTCTCACTTCTTTAAATGCACGGCTTCTATGCTTGATCAAAAAACCCAGCTAATTAGCTTTAAAAGCCTCATTTGTGGGAACAGGGTAAGTGGGTGGGCTGCCCGTAGGAGGGAAGGCTCACAGAGGAGAGGAGCTTGTTGAAACTGCAATTCCACAAAAGAAATGGGGCAGTGGAAGGAGGAGAGAGGGAAAGAAAAGCAAAGGATAAGTTTTGGGAGTGGCGGGAAGGAGGCATTAGAAATAGTGATGCTGTGACAGGGAGCGAGTAAGAGAGAGGCTAGAAGGAGTCAGGCAGCCTTCTCCCGAGCGGACCCTTGCGAAAGTGTGCGGGAGGGAACACAGCACGCTGCTAACACGTCAGAGAAGTTTCCAGGCTCCGGACGCTCTCCTCCTGGGAGCGGTGCTGCCACCCACTCTGTTACCCAGGCTCCAGGGATACAGTCAACCTCACCGCCTCTCCCTCCCTCTCTGAGTCCTCCTAAATTTCTCTCCTGCCCGTGTCATCTGCCCACCACGGTCACTGCTCAGCAGCTCTCCCTGGTCCCTTCTCCGCTAGGCCTTTCAGCAGCCTCCAGGTCTCCCTCCCTCTGGCCTGTCCCTTTCCTCGTGCAAAACTCTGCAGGGAGACAGTCTACGCTCTTTGGAGCGCAGCCCCAGTTACCATTCCGGCGATTTCTCCCTCCAGTTCCAACCGCACACTCTGCTTTCAGGCTACAAACCGGTGGCCCATGAACTAAATCTTGGGCATGTTCTATTTGGTCCTCAGACATTTCAAATATCTGAAAATTCCACGTACAACTCTAGAATTTCTTTTTTTACTTCTCTTGAAAAATTGGGAGACACAACAAGACTGAGCCTACATTCCCAAAGGGCACACTTTGGTTGGCCCTGTCCCCACCATTCTCTAGTGTCTTATACTAGTTTGTTTTACTCACTTTCACCTTTTTGGTCCTATTGATAATGGATTTTGGGATCCCTGGACTCTGTATTAACTGTGGCAAAGCTAGATGCGATGCTTTCATGGGACAGAAAAACTCTGAAATGATGCGCAGTTCTCAAACTGGGGTAGACCAGTTGTCTTCAGGCCCCTGCTGGGGTGAGAGTGGGGTGTGGTATAGGAGCTCTGGGGGAGGGAGCAGGAGAATCCGTTTCCTGTGTGTGCTTTCTTTAGTCAGACCAGCCTGGGGGGCTTAATCTTTGAGTAAAATTTCACCTTACAAAATCATTTTTTCCCTGTTAATTTATAGATTAGTGACATACAACTCTTGGCAGGATTCTGGACATATTTCATTACACAATTGTTCTATAACTGCTTCTTATGCCTAAGAAATGATTCATAGAATTTTAATTGAAATTATTATGAAAATATCTTTATAAAAATGTTAGAAACAATTTTAAATTACACACAATCCCACTCTTATATGAATTGTTTCTATTTTTTTGCATTTTCTTCCAGTCTTTGTTTATATGCAGACATAATTATATATATCCCAAATAGAAACCTGTATTATTTATTGATCATTTACCATTGTAACATAAATAATTTATTTTTCAGATTGTTTAATAGCTTTAACAATTATCCTTTGTGATAGCTGTGGAAAACATTATGGTAGGTGATGTAACGTAAGATATTTAACCAATTCCCTGTGGCTAGACGTAAATAAAAAGTTTGTAAAGTTTTCTTACTATTAAATAACAACACTTTTTTCCATTTAACTTTTTAAATGTGGTTTTTATGATATGGTAGCAAGAAATGTCCTCCCAACTAAAAATTAAACATAATGTACCTTTACACCTAATAAACTGTATTACTTTCGTAATACAGTTAGGGCTGCCGTAGCAAAGTACCGCAAACGTCATGGTTTAAACTAAAGAGATTCATTCTCTCAGAGCCATGGAGGCTAGAAGTCGGGATAACATTGTTGCTTTCCCTCTGAAGGATCCAGGGAAGAATCCTTCATTTCCTCTTCCTGGCTCCGGCGGCTCCGAGAAATCCTAGGCGTTCTTGGCTTGTAGCTGCATCACTCCAATCTCTGCCTCCATTTCCACGTGGCCTCTCCTCTGTGTTCTTGCCTGTCCTCCCCTGTTCTTATAAGGACATCAGTTAGTGGATTTAGGGGCCACCATCTAGGATGATTTTATCTTGAGATCCTTAACTGATTACATCTGCAAAGACACTATTTCCAAATAAGGTCACATTCACAGGGACCAGGGGTTAGGACCTGAATATATCTGTCCGGAAGATGCCGTTCTACTCGCTACAATACTTTACCTGAAAACCTCTTAAAATCCCCGTTGTTACAGTCAGGCCCCCAGGCATACTCAGATCCTGCTCTTTCAGCCATTACTCTTTCTCACAGAATCCCGGGAAGAGATGGACACAAAGGATGGTGACCAAATGGACCACGGGGGGCAGGTCTCTGCTAGCTCAGCAGGGCCCTCTACAAAAGGAGCACCTCACGTTTGGCCCTTCCCATCCCCTAAAGCCACACGAAGGCATCGCAGAGAGGGGAGAAGAGGGGCGCTCTGTCTCCAGGGGCCTTTCTGACCCCACGTGCTCTCACGGTCTTGTGGAAGAGACGAGGGGAGGAGGGACCAAGGACCAAGGGATCGTCAGCTCTGCTCACTACCCCTCTGACACGGAGCAGAACAGAGAGCCGCCGAGAGAGAGCAGGGCTGGGGGACCTCACCACACAGGGACTCTGCCCACTACTGAACACGCCCAGTGAATGTCTGGCAACATAACTGAGTAGCTCAGCCACCTCTACCTCAGGAGGTTGTGGCCATGTTGCCAAAAACTCGGCCACTTGTCCACGAGGCCAAATAACGAGGACAAGCGGTTTGAGGAGGAAGGAAAGAGTGAGCTTACTTTGCCGGCAAAGGAGGAAATATGGTAGACCTTCTCGTCTTAAAATCCCAAATTTCCTGAGCATAGGCAGAAATACAGAGGTTTTAGAAGGAGGGTTCTGGACTTCAGGCAATTATTGTGGTTAACTATTCTAATCCTCCCATCTCTGCCAAAAACAAAGCCTGTGACCTCTGCCAGCCACCAACCTGGGGGCTGGCACCACCTGGGAGCTTTAACAAAAGACTTAACCTGCCTCTGGGGTGCAGGCCAGGCTGCAGTTCCAAAAGAGTGGGGGAAGTTTTAAAAAGACAGAAAATCTTTTTGCTCTTGTTTTTTTTCCAGGCCATTCCTTCTGTTACAGCCAGAAAGGCAGGCAGATGAGGGGATGGCTTCCTCTCCTGGAGTAACGGTAATAGTTACACGGTTGCCGTCTGTGCTACTATTGACGGGCATTTAAAAAGTCTGCATGGCTCCCTACGCACAGTTCCACGCTTCTAGTCTGATATACTTGTCACTTTTAGTAACCAGTGAAATGGCATCGACAAATTAAAGGGGAAAAAAATCATGGCCATCTCAATAGAAGTCAGAAACATAGATAATGAAACCCAACACATTTCTAATTAAGAAATTAAATAAGATAAAAAAATATCTCAAGAAACTTGGAATAAAATAAAATTTTCACAACCTGATGAAAGACAACTACCAAAAAACCCCCAGGACATCATACTTAATGTTGAAACATTAGAAGCATCCCTATTTAATACGGGACCACTGCAAAGATTTCTGCCCAGACCAATATTATTTCACATAAAAAATATAAATATTGGAAAAGAAACGACCATCACAAGTTTCAGACAGTTTGCTATCTATCAAAAATTCAAGAGAATCAACCAAAAAAATGACCAGAATCAACAGGCGAATTCACTAAGTGCTATGGTCTAAATGTCTGTGTCCCCTCCAAACACATAGGTTGAAATTCTAACTCCCAGCTTGATGGTATTAGGTGGGGCCTTTGGGAGGTGACGAGGTCGTGCATGCTGAGCGCTCACGAATGGGACTAGCGAACTATGCAAGAGACTGCAGGGAGCTGGCAGCCCCTCTGCCATGCCAGGACACAGCGAGGCGGTTTCCTCTTGCCTTAGGAAGCGGGCCCTCAGCAGACGCTGAATCTGCCTGCATCTTGGTTTTGGACTTCCAAGACTGCAGAGCCATGACAAATAAATTTCTATTGTTTCTAAGCCACCCATTTTATGATTTCTGTTATAGCAGTGTGAACTAAGACAGTGAGTTTGCCAGATCCACCCATTCGACAAATATTTAATGAACACCTACCATATGCCAAGCATATTTATACATAGTCTTCCTTAAGAAATCAGGACATGGTGAAGAACGTCATCAAGTTTCTTTCCTCACAGAGCTTCCATTCCCCTGTGTACAAAGTTAATATTTAAAAAACGACAAACAATTACTAATTAAAAACATAATGGGAAAAAAGGATCCAATTCGTAATACCAATAAGAAATCTAAAATCTTTAGAAGTAAATCTATCAGAAAGACCTACGAACAGAGCACTTTAAATATTGTGATAATGACATTAAATAAATATGGTCCAGTCAACCCTCACAAAGATGTGATGATGGTACTGCTGCTGTTCTTCCCTGCTTTGCAGAGGAGGGGCCCACGGCCGCGGGAAGTGGCGCAGCCTGCCTGAGGTCACAGAGACCTCGCTACCGACACCCGGCTGAGAACGCAGCCCCCGTGGCACGTTGCCCTCGACGCACCTTTTAATTCTCCCTCAGCCTCAGTGTCCCCATGGGAAAAATGGCGGTGCCCACACCGCCCTCCCATCCTTGCTGTAAATGAAATAGCATGTGTAAGACACTAACTCAGGGCATTAAGTAGATACTTGGTGAATACTACTTCCTTCATTCTAACCAGGAGAAGAACTGACTTTATTAACATGCTCGATAGCATAATGATAGGGTGAGAAAAGTATTTTCATCACGATCAATCAATACAAGGAAAAATAACTTCAGCAGGCACGTAGGAGAGAGGTGGGTTTTCAGCTGGTGGAGTTTCTATTATACTGACTTGCGTAATGATTCACCTGGCTGCTTGATTTGAGAGACAGCAGACCTGAGGGATGTAAATGCCAATCTTTCTGAGCAGCAATTATCTGTGATGAAATCACAGTGCCTTTGGAAGGAAGGAAGAAGCCACCTTGCCTCCGGAGCGCGGTGACTCACGGAAAAGATCTTTCCCCAGAGAAAAGGAAAAGCTGCAAGTGTGGTTTAAGAGGCACGGGTACCCCAGTGGACACTTGGGGAAGTCCCCCACTCCCAAAATATCCCTGGGAGCTGAATGTGGTCTCATTTTGCTATCAGTGTATGGTAAATAAAATTAGGAAAATACAGAAAAGAAGGAAAAGACTCCTACTCCCTGGATCCTAATGTAACCACTACTAACATTTTGATGTACTTCCTTCTAGCTTTTTTCCCTCTCTGAGCGTTTCTTTCTTTCTTCACATCATTGTAATCTTCCAGTTTTGTGTCTAGCCTAAATGTGAGTAGGAAAAAAACCACAGGATTTGAAATGAGAGTTTAAATTCCATCCCTTACCAGCAAAAGGACTTCGGAGGGCTGTCTGTCTTCTCTGAACTTCAGTTTTCTCATCTATAAAGTGAAAGACAGAACCCATCCCACAGCTGCTGTCAGGACTGGTAGATAATGCAGGTAAATGCTGGCATATAGAAGGCACTCAGTAAATGGCCTGTTCTACCTCCCGTGGCTCAGAGAGTCTCTTCGGTTGCAAAGGAGGAGCTGGTCTCCCTGGCTGCAGGAAGGGCCAGACATGAGGCCATTCCAGTGGGTCTTGCAACCCCTCAACCAGAGTCAGGGACACTCTACAGAGGGGCCTCGCCCAGATTTAGCCGCATCCCTCTCCCACCTCCAAAGACCTCACTGCAGTGTTTGAATCCCAGCGTGAGATCTGCCCTGGTGTTTCTCAGCCATGGCTGGAGGCTAAGACTTGCGGCATCGAAGCCAAGCTAGGCATTATGAACTGATAGCTGCCACCTTAGCTTCGTTATTTCCACTGATGTTTTAATTGTATATTGTATCATAAGCATGTTTTCAAGTAACCACTGTTTACTTATCACTGTATTTTTAATGCTCCAGAAAAGCCAGACAAGGCAAAGGACTGCTATTTAGCGGTGGATTTTGCACTGTTGAAGAGCTAAATTATTTTTCGAATGATACCCTTTGTTGAAGACAGTAATAACTGTGTTTCATTCTTGAAGAGTTCCTGGAAGGTGCTCAGCCTTCTGAGCAGTCAAGCCCCACGTTCCCTGAATGGACTGGCCCATCCCTCCGTCCTATTCTGTGACATACCAGTGCTGTCATGACGTTTTCTGGTTTCCCACAGAGCAGTCTGCAGGATGGCACACAACATGTGACTTACAGAACAGAAAGTCGCTGGGGCTTGCCTACAGGTGACACAAAAGCATTCTTCATCAGCTTTTAACTGAGAATCAGATAACAAGAAGAATATCTGGCAGGTGAAAGTCTGTGAGATTTCATTACCTAAGGCACACTGGATTTTGAGAATGTGAGAAGGACCCTCAGGTATGATTGATTTTTATAAGAACCTAATAGGAATAGCACAGTCTCTGACATCAGGCTGCTCTTGCCAAGGCGAGCATCAGAATTTTGCTCAAGACTAAGATTTAATCCACTAAGATTTTTACCTCTACCTATCAGAATCTCCAGTGGCAGAGTTTAGTATTATTTTAAAATTAAACTCTTTCTAAAATTGGAAATTAAATCCTTTCATTATTTCTAACTTTCAAAACACAGGCTAGGTGATAGTGCTGCTTTCTGAAACACAGAGGATTTCCAGAGAGGAAGTCATCCACAGGACTTTTTGGCCATAGAAAGTTTGGGAACTGCTCATTTAAATCATTCCACTGACCACTCACTCAGAAGGCGTTTGGTGAGCACTTGCCGTCTGCCCAGGCCTTTTACAGCCACCGTCGCTTCCCTCCTTAACCCCTGGCTACCGCTGATTTGTTCTCCGGCTCTAGCATTTTGTCATTTTAAGGAAGTTATATAAAGCATACAGCATGTACCCTTTTGCTATTGGCTTTTTTGGCTCAACATAATGCCTTCGAGATTCACTGAAGTTGCTGAATGTTATCATTAGTTCACGCTTGCTGTTGCTGAGTATTCCAAGGTGCAGATGTAGCACAGTTTGTTTACCCATTTGCCCCCTGAAGGACATCTGGCCTGTTTCCAGTTTTTATAAAACTGAATCTGAAAACAGGTTATTTTAAATAAAATTGCTAAGAACACTCATGTACAGGTTTTCGTGCTTATGCAAGTTTTTATTTCTCTGGGATAAATGCTCATGAAAACCCGCAGGCTTTCACCACCCCTTCTGACCTTTTGTCTTTTCTTTAACAGGCTGATAAAGAATGTGAAATAGCCAGACAATCTTAAAACAAAAGAAGAGCAAAGTTAGAAGATTTACGTCTCCTCAAGACTTACTATAAAGCTAGGACAATTAAGAAAGTTTGTACTGACATAAGGACAAACACATAGATCGATATAAAATCCAGGAACACACCCACAGGTATGGCCACTTGACTTCTGAGGTGTGGATACAGTGGGGAGAAAGGAGGCGTTTTCAGTAAATGATGCTGGAGCAACCAGATACCATGTGGGGAAAAATGAATCTTGACTCATACCCTGGCATCATACATAGAAATTAATTTGAGATGGATTATAAACCTAAATGTAAAAGCTAACCTATACAAATTCTAGAATAAAATAGAATATCTTTTCAATAATGGGGTGAGCAAATATTTATTAGACAGGGCATAAAAAAGCACTAAATGTAAAATAACAGTTAATTAGATTTCATCAAAATTGAGAACTGCTGCTCATCAGAATGTACCATTAATAAAATGGTATATTATAAATAAAATAAGCCAGAGGATGTGAAGCCTATTTGTAATATGTATGTCTTTCAAAGAATTCATATCCAGAATTTTAAAACACCTCCAAAAAACAGGAGGATGAAATGGCAATATACTTTTGGAAGGTTCTAACACTATATTAAAACTGATGTAAAATTATGTGAAGGTGGATTGTTATATATAAAAGATGTGTAATACATAACCCCAAGAAACCACTAAAAATTAAAATGAAGACATTACTAATGAACTAATAGTAGAATAAAATAAAATCATAAAAATTAATCCAAAATAAGGTAAGAAAATAAAAAATGATTTTAAACTTTACCATTATAGATAAGTATGTTAAGTGCAAATTGTCCAAATCATCTAATTAAAAGTTAGAAACTGTTAAGTTGGAAAAAAAAAATGAGACCAACCCCATTATGTCTATGAGAATCTCACTTTAAATGTAGAGATAGAGTAAAAGTAACAGGTTGGAAAAAGTTACATGATGAAAACGCCAATCAAAGAAAGCTAGAGGATGATACATAGACAACAAAGTAGACTTTGGAACAGGAAACAGTATCATGATATTAATAATTAGTAAGAAGCCAATTCATCAAACATGCAGAGTATTCCTAAATTTATATGCACCTAAAAAAAGAGCTTAACCTTGTACAGCAAAAATTCGTAGAAATGGAAGTAGAAATAGTCTAATACACAATTATAGTCCGAGATATTAACTCTCAGTACTTAATAGAACATGCAGATAGAAAATTAGCAAGATGTAGACAATGTAAAACAATACTCTTAACCTACACAACCTAATCAGCACCTGTAGAACACCCTACCCAGTAACAATAGAACACACATTCTTTTCAAGAACACATGAGCCATTCACCAAGATACTGGGCCTTAAAATAAATGTTAATAAATCTAAAAGAATTTACATAATTCAAAGTATGTTCTTTGCTCACAATGGGATTAAACTAGAAATAAAGAACAAATGATATCTGGAAAATGTCTAAATATTTGTAAATTAAACACATTCTAAATAATCTGTGGGTCAAGAAAGAAATCACAAGAAAAATTGGAAAGCATTCGAACCGAATGAAAATTAAAATACAACATGTCAGAATTCATGAGATGCAACTAGAGCAGTTCTTAGAGGGAAATTTGTAGCATCACATGCTCATATTAAAAAAAGAAAAAGATCTCAAATCAATAATCTAAGTTTACATTTTATAAACAAGGAAAAATTTAATCCAAAGGAAGCATAGAAAAGGAATTAACAAAGATAAGATCAGTAATCAACAAAACAGAAAAACAATAGAGAAAATTAATGAAACCGTAATCTTTTTTTAAAAAAGGATTAATAACATTGTTAAACCTCAGTCAGACTGATCAAGAACAAAAAAAGAGCAAACAAATCACTAATACCATGAATGAAAGAAGTAATATCATTACTGAGTCTACAGAACAGACATTTAAAACAATAATAAGAAAAGATGTTGAAGTTTATGTCAATAAATTTGACAACTTAGATAAAATAGACAACTTATTTGAAAGATACAAACTATAAATATTAAAGCTCACTCAAGAAAAATGTATTTAACAAAGTTATAAAGGGAGATAATGGGAAAAACATTTTTAGTTGATCGATGTAAAAAACCCAAAGAGAAACAAAAGGGACAAATAACAGTTGGACAACTACAACCTAATAGTGAGATGATAGAAATAAATCCAAATAGATTAGTATTTTTTTAAAACTATAAATGATCTAATATTTGAATTCAAAACTAAGATCACCTCACTGTACAAAAAAAAAAAAACACCCTCAACGATATTTTATTTATAAGAGACACACCTTAAATATAAGAACATTAAAGTTTGAAAATAAAAGGCTGGAAAAACATATACCATATTTATGAATATGAAGAACCATTGGATAAAAAACGTCAATGATCCTCAAATTATTCTAGAGACTTAAATTCGATAAAAATCCTAACAGAATTTTTTTTTATTTTTTATAGCACTTCACAGGCTTATGTTAACTTTATTTGGAAGATCAAAGGGACAAGAAAAGACAAAATTTTCCAATATAGTGCATAGTGAAAGACATGGCCAGCTGGATACTGAAACCTTTGTAAAGCTATAATAATCAAGACCGGGGCATTGTATAGGGGTGGAGATATAGTTCAATGGCAGAGAATAGAGAGGCCTATAATAGACTCACTCATTTATGGAAACATGATATATTACAGAGATGGCATTGCATATTAAAGATGGAGGAAGACAATTCAATAAATTGTGCTGGGATTTCAAAATTACCATGCCAAATTATCTCCATTTGGGTTAACGGTTCTCAATTGGGAACAATTTCCTCCCATTCTATGGTTCAAGGTCTAAAATTAAGGCTCAATATTATGTGCTGCCTTGATATCTAGTAAAATCAGGAGGATCTCGAATGGCTTAATTGCAAGTTCCCCTCCCCACTCTCCTCCCATGGATAAGGTTCCCTAGCTGAACAACTCTCTTAATCAAAGGCACCAGGCCCAGTTCTGCTTCTCCCTGAGGAGCAGGTTTCCATATCCTGCCAGCCAAACACATCCTTCCTTGGGAACCAAGTGGTATCCCACCCACTTATTGCTACAAATTCTGCTTCCCACAGCCCCTGGATGTTCACCCTCTTGCTGAGTGCAACCTCTGTGTGCCCCTGCATGGCATGCAGTGTCTTCCTGCCCTGGCTGTGAGTACACATGCTAATAAATTGCTGTCAATCTCATGTCTCCAGTACTGGGTATGGTTCAGCCATCATTATAACCCTAGAGCCTGAGTCCCTGCTTCACTAAAGGGTGAATAGCAAGCAATTAAAACACGCTTCACCCCTAATTCAGGTAAGATTGCCAGATAACATACTGGACACTCAGTTAAATCTGAATGCCAAATAAACAATGAGTAATTTTTTGATGTAACCATGTCTCAAATATCACATTACTTACGCTAAAAAAATTAGTTGTTTTTTGTATGAAATTTGAATTTAACCAGGTGTCCTGTATTTTTATTTGATAAATCTGGCAACCCTGCACCCAGGGGATATAATGACAATGTCTGGGGACATTTTTGGTTGTCAGAACTGGGGGGTTGGGTGAGGGAGTGGTACTACTGACATCTAGTGTGTAGAGGTCTACGACGCACAAGAAATCTCCCCAGCACAAAGAGTTATACAGCTCAGTGTCAACAGTACCACTCCTCAGAAACCTTGATATGGACAAAGGACTTACATGTGAAAGGCGAATCTTTAAAATTTGTAGACGTTAATCAAAAAAAATTTAAAACATAGTGTAGAATAAATTTAGGACCAAAGAAGAGGAAATAATGTTCTAAATAAGACATAAAAAGTGCAAAACCTAAAAGAAAAGGAATTACAAATTTATCTACATTGAAATGAGGAATTACTGTTTATCAGACAATATCGAGAAAGAGAGAAAGGAAAACTATCAACGTGAAGAAGGGTATTAGCAACAAAATACAACTGACGAAGCACTTGGATTTAATACATCAAGACTGTTTATGAAACAAAAAGAAACTAACAAACAACCCAACGGAATAGGCAGAAGATCTGAGAGCTATTTGACAAAAGAGTAAACACAAATGACCCGCAAATATGAAAGATGCTTAACATCAGTGCAAATTACAAGCACCCCTGCTATATAGGCAAAAAAAATTTTAAAAAGTCTGAAAATACTAAAGTTAACAAGGAGAGTACCAAAGAGAAATATAAACTGTCATAAAAAGCTAATGACAGTATAAATTAATAAAACCATTTGGAAAATAATTTAGTGTTACCTGGTTATTTTGAAAAATTTAATACCCTTATAACCCTTTTAATTTTATTCCTAGGTGTATATAAGTTCAGTATCCCTTATCCAAAATGCTTGGGATTTTGGATGATCTTTGGATTTTGGAATATTTGCATATACATAATGAGATATCTTGGCAATGGGACCTAAACACAGAAGTCATTTATGTTATGTATACACCTTATACAAATAGCCCGAAGGTAATCTTATACAATATTTTTAATAATTTTGTGCATGAATAAAAGTTAGTGTTTAGTACTTATATGTGCAATTTTCCACTTGTGGCATCATGGCAGTGCTCGAAAAGTTTCAGATTTTGAAGCATCCGGATTTTGGATTTTTGGATTAAGGATGCTCAATTTGTACTCTGAATAAATTTGTTCTTGTGTGCCAGCTCATAATAGCATTTCATGTAAGAGTAAAAAATTGTAAAAAAAAAAGAAAAAAAGAAAAAGAAATGGAATGAATACATAAATTAAGGTTTAGACTCATCCTGGAATAGCCTAGAGCTGTGAAAAATAAATGAATTATAGCTACTTGCATCAACATGGATGAATCACTAAAGCAGTCATAGAATACATATAACATGTATATATTATTTTATATATTATTAGTCTATTCATATAAATATGTGATATGTTTCATAGTTTTAAAAATAAAAAGATAAACATTTTCATACCAAAAAAGATTATTAGTATTAATATTTCGTAGAGAAAAAACCACCTCTCTCTCTGAGCCTGGGACTTGATTTTTTTTTGGAAATACTTGAATCTCTCCAGAATACACCTTACTCACCTCTCCTAACTCCCTTGAGGCCTGGCCCCAAGATGGGACAGTGACAATCAGGTCTTCCAAACAGGTAGGAGGAAGGAAAGAGAGTTGGATACAGACTGCTCATGTTCAAATTCTCTAAGAGCTGAGTAACCTGAAATTCGCACCAGGTCTTCTCTGTAAATTTCCTTGCGGTGTCTGGCAAGCCGGCTGGCAACCAATGAGGCCTCAGCTCTGACCTCCCCTTGGCTGAACATCGGCAAGACGCAGGCTCCCTGCATCTCTCAGGACTCTTGCTCCTAAAACTGGGTTAACAGTCACCACCTGGCTTCCCCAGTGTGCTATTTCCAGCTTAACTAATACATTTAAACACAAATGAAAGCTCTGTCTATAAAATGCTTTTACTGAGCACAGACAAAACCATCAAAAAGAGGGGACTCTGTCCACCACTTTAATTTTTTAAATTACGAATAAACTTTTTTGTTGGTTTTTGTAATTACCCAACAGCAGATGGTCACCGTGAAGAAGCTGAAGTTTCAGATATGCACAAAGATGAAGACAGACCAGTTTTACTCAAATCCTGATGTACTCACAGTTGGCATTTGTCACATGTCATTCCGCTCATCTTCTGTACATACATTCATGCATCTGTGCATTTAAACAAGAAGCCATTCATTTTATAAACAATTTTAAACAATTTTTAAAACTTGCCATTGCTTGGGACCTGACCAAATTAAAAAGCTTTTGCACAGCCAAGGAAACTATCATTAGAGGGAATAGACACCCTATAGAATGGGAGAAAATATTTGCTGTCTACACATTCGATAAAGGGCTGATAACAAGAATCTATCTAGAACTTAAAAAAATCAACAAGAAAAAATCAAACAACCCCATCAATAAATGGGCAAAGGAAATGAACAGAAACTTTTCAAAAGAAGACAGAATAATGGCCAGAAAACATATAATAAAATGCTCAACATTTCTGATCATTAGAGAAATGCAAATCAAAACCACAAGGAGATATCACGTAACCCCAGTGAGATTGTCCTCTATCAAAAAATTCCAAAACAACAAATGCTGGCGAGGATGTGGAGAGACAGGAATACTCTTACACTGCTGATGGGACTGCAAATCAGTGCAACCTCTGTGGAAAAGAATTTGGAGATACCTCAAAGAGCTAAAAATAGAAATATCATTCGATCCAGCAATAGCACTATTAGGCATCTACCCAAAAGAGCAAAAGATATTCTATAATAAAGACATCTGGGCTGGGCGCGGTGGCTCATGCCTGTAATCCTAGCACTCTGGGAGGCCGAGGCGGGCGGATCACTCAATGTCAGGAGTTCAAGACCAGCCTGAGCAAAAGCGAGACCCCGTCTCTACCAAAAAATAGAAAGAAATGATCTGGACAACTAAAAATATATACATAGAAAAAATTAGCCGGGCATGGTGGCGTGTGCCTGTAGTCCCAGCTACTTGGGGGGCTGAGGCAGAAGGATTGCTTGAGCCCAGGAGTTTGAGTTTGCTGTGAGCTAGGCTGACACCACGGCACTCACTCTAGCCCGGGCAACAAAGCGAGACTCTGTCTCAAAAAAAAAAAAAAAAAAAAAGACATCTGCACCCAAATGTTTATGGCAGCACAATTCACTATTGCAAGGATGTGGAACAACCCAGGTGCCCGTCAATTCATGAGTGGATTATTAAAATTTGGTATATGTACACAATGGAATATTACTCAATTATAAGAAACAACAGCGATCTAGCACCTCTTATATTTTCCTGGATTGAACTTGAGCCCAGTATCTGAAGTCAGGTATCACCAGATGGGAAGAATGGGCTCCACATGACTCGCTGTCAAATTGGTACTAACTGATCAAACACTAGGGTGCTCACATGGCAGTAATAGTCTCCAGGGATTAGGGGGATGGGGGGGTAAACTCACAACTAATGGACGTGGTGAGCACTGTAGGGGGGAAGGGCACGCCTCTAACCCTCGCTTGGGTGAGGCAAAGTCATAAAATGTAACCAAAATGTTTGTACCCTCATAATACCCTGAAAAAAACAAACTTGCCATTACTGTGGCTTTATCTCTTTGTCCCTAATTCTTCTTCTGCAGCATCTTTACGATGGCTACGCTGCAGCCTATGTCATTACTCTCTTATTGCACGACATTGTCTACTTCTGATATTTTTCACTCATATAAATGATGGCAAAGTGTCTTTTTTTTACTAAAATCTTTGTGCACACACTGCTATTTCCTTTGGACAGATTACTAGAGGTGGAATTTTTTTCACGTATGTGTATGTCCATTAGTCTCAGGTGGTTCAAAATCCTCTAAAATGAGATAAGGCATGAAAAGCACCCAACTTGGTGCCTCGCATATACTAAACACACAATGAGTTATAGAAAAAGTTCTAGGTAGGTACTGGGCACTGCACTTTATACATACTGTCTTTAATAACTGTGAATAACTTTGCAAGGTGGATGAGGAAACAGAGAGGCTTAGTAACTTGTCCCACATCGCACAGCACAGAGGATCAGGATTCAAATTGAGGTCTCTCTGATGCAGACGGAAGGGCGCCACGCCCTGGGATATTTTCCTGCGGGTCCCGGAGGCACCCCCAGACTCTCCACAGGCCTGGTATCTAGAGATCATCTAGAGAGTTGCATACAGACATTTCATGTCCAATTCTTCTGGGAGCCCCCTAATCTGAAAACCGCATCACGTTTCTGTCCTGCTTATTTATATATGTATTGATTATTTATTTAAAAAACAGAAGTTTGAAACAGCGATCCTGGCCTCTTCAGGGTTCGGGAAATGCAAGTAATCTACGCTACAGAACAACCTCCACAACCCAGTTCCTTTTAGAGGGCTGTGAGATCACGTGAGTTTCCCCAGGGCAAGTGAAGTCGTGGGCATCATGCTTGACGGGGAACCTCTCTTCCCAGGGCATGTGCGTGGCAGCTCCTCGCAGCCCCTCGTGTGGCTGCTACTCAAGCCACAGGTCTGAGTTAGTCTCATCATTCATGAAAACCCAGAGAACACCCACAGAACCTGTTGCTGGAATATGAAAATCTCACAAAGCCCCAAAAGAAACACACACATTTGGAGTTCCTCCTCGTGATCGAAAATGTGCCCGGAAAATGTGGATAAGCCACTTCCTGAATTCAAGTCGAGTCCGATGCCTGGTCTTGGCTTTCTGGAGTACAGTGGCATCTTCCACATCTCACTTGGGAATGAGGCTGCTGCGTTGACAATGCAGCTTTGCCATCCAAACATTAGCTGGGAACAGTGTCGAAAAGGCTGAAATAACAGATGACGGTGATGTGCTTGCTGTTCTTGCAAGCTCCGCCTCATTCACTGATTCGCTCATTCAAATGTGCAGTTATTAAACACCTGTCCCAGCACTGCATGCTAGAGAAATAGATGAGCCACTCTCCACCCAACCCTCAAGGAGCTCACAGTCCAGCGGGGATGTCAGAAACAGAAGTAAATTAATACAAAATGTGCTTTACACTGAAATGAGCTTTGTAGAAGACATCGTGAAAACGCAGAAAGTGGCCTCAGGCAGTCCATGAAGGCTCCAGACAGGACAGGGCTCTTCAAGTGTGGGCACTGAAGTGTAAACAGGAGTTCGTCCCCTAGAGGTGAGTGGGACTGGCCCTCTAAGCAGAACATGCGAAGGCGCAGAAGCGTAGCCCCAGCTAGGATTTATGAGGGAATGGTATAAGGTGACAGCTGAAAATCAGGTCAGAAATGGGTTTTCTGGAGTCCTCAGTGTTGGACCAAGAAGTCTGGCTCTGTCTGGAAGAATGGTTAGGGTCGAATGAAGGGGCCAAGTGCAGTCTGAGCGCAAACAGTACTGTAAGGGGAGGAGGCTGGCAGCAGGGAAAGCAGTGAGGTGTCTATTGTAACAGTCTAGTAGTCCGAGCAGGAAATGGGGAGAGCAGGACCGGACGGCAGCAGTGGGAAGTGAGGGGGAGGAGGGGACCAAGTGTTCCTAGTTATCTTAATAAGACTTGGTGACTGGACTTGGCTGGTGGGAGTAGGGTGGGAATATGGTAAAGAGGGAAGATGACTCTGCCGTTCCCAGTGGGCCCGTGCCATGGGATGAAATGCTCTGCCTGGGGGTGATGCAGCCTCAGGTCGTGAGGCCCGGGCAGAGGGGGTGTGCCTGTGTCCCCATTTCTCTGGGTTTCCTTCTCCCAGGCAGTTCCTCGTTGTTTTCCGTAACTGGATATTCAAATGGGTTGAACCTGGTAAAGTACAATCAGGGAATATCTTTTATTTTTTTTCTCCCACCCGAACCTCAGCCAGGCCTCTCAGCCCTTATCTTCTTCGCAGTCATTTTGGGTATTCGTCCAATCTTCAGGTATCCTAGCCTTCCATACCATCTAAATCAGCTTCATTTTCTTGCCGATCACACTTTCTTTCTCTGGGCCTAATCCAGGACTCTCTCTACCAGCAGTGGTGTTTCGGGGTGCTCCAGGGACCAGCTGGGGAGGAAAGTGGCAATGGGAACAGGGGTGAAGCTCTGTTTAGTTAATTTGCTCTCTGGAGTTCTCTCCTGGTGACTCAGTGCTCTCTCTCTCTCCCTCTCTCTCTCAAGAAAAGAAACTTTTTATCTGCGGAATGCGAGGCCCCTTTGCATATCAGGCCCTGAGGGGCATTGAAATGAGACAGCAGTCCCATCCCCTGCTCCTTGAGCTAAGGAATCATTCTGAAGCCACCTGCTATATGATTCTAGACCGAGTGTGGCCCCCAATAGCTGTGAATTAAGCTAACAATGCCGTACGCCAGACACCACAACTCATACCCTGTAGTTCAACAATGGAGAGACAGTCAGCAATGTCATTTCTGTAAACTAATGAGAATTCCTGACAAACAGCTTTTGTCACCACCCCTCTCCTCATTTGTCTTTTTCTCTAAAAACTCGAGCCTCTGCTTTGGTTTCCGGAGCACTTCCCGGTGTTCCCCAGGCTGCAGTCCCCAACCTTGCCCCAAATAAACTCTCTATGTTAACTTCGCTTCGGTTTCCTTCTTTAGGCTGACACTCTCATGAAATAGCTGGGGGGCCCTCAGAAGCCCTCCTGTGGGGACCTTGGGACCTCGGCTGTGCCATTGTCTAAGGGAGTGACATGCCCCATGCCCACTGCTCCCCCTAGTCCTCTGTCCTTGGAGATTCATATCCCATCTTCCCGCTAGGGACCCCTGTGCCTGGCAAGAGGTTTTGCTGAGGAGAGTCTTTTCACAAAAGCTCTGAGCTGGCTACATGGGGCTCCCACAGGGACCGTGGGAACCCATGGACCTTTGCACCCACGGACAGTGGAGGTGCAGGTTCCTTCCATCCCACCTCCTCTCCTTGTTCCCTGTGAAAGGAACGCCCCACAGCCTCCTGCCTTGAGACTCATCCAGGTGGGGCCCCCAATTTCAGGGGACACAAATCATTCAGGTGTCCCTTTATCTCTCTCTTATGCAACCGCCTGGTCCTGGGATATTCTGCAGTTGGGCAGAAGTCCAGCTGGAGATGAGGTACCTGGCTCCCCTCTGGCAAGTATCTCCCCAGTTTCATCTTGCTGTCCTCTTCACCTAAACCCAAAGAATCCTATCGAAAATCTAACTTTTTAATAAGTACAGTTGCTGAAAAGATGAGCCATGGTCATTGTGGGATGATGTCTAGTGCCTCTCTTTAGAACGTGGGCGATTTAGCAGCCATCTTGCTAAGCTCTGAAGTTTTAGCTGAAAATCTGAGTCGAGAAATTTTTAAAAACCCCATTTAACTCTCTGTCAGGCTTCCCTATCTTTCTCTTTGGAGCCAACAACTTTCCTTTACCACCAAAACTCCTCTGACTCTCGACGGGGAGCCTGTCTGGCTTCTCCAGAGCCAATGGCGACGGGTCCTTGCATTCCCACGGCAAGAACCATCGTTATCTCTTCAAAGGCCAGACGTGATGCCCGATTCTGGTGAGACGGTGGGAGATGTGGCGTCTCGCTCACGGTAAAATCATCCATCAGAGAGTGAACCGGCAGGTTTATTTTAATGTTGAACTCACAGCCTGTGACTTGTCAGTCCCTCTTCCACAGTTTGGGATGGTCACCATCTTACGTAAATGGTAGAAGTCTAGGTTAACACAAAGAATGTAGCGTCACCATCCATATGTGAAACAGAAAAGAAAGCGTGTCTGCCGACAGGAGAGTTTTGGTCTAGCACGTTATGGAGGTAGAGATGAGAACATGTCTCTGTGTCTCCTAAGGACAACCTCCTACCAACCAGCCATGGCTATGTGATAGTTGGAATATGAATCCATATTATTTTTCTCCTTGTTCTTGCTCCTTTTCTTTCCCTCATCCAGGCAAGTCATCAGCTCTATGCTGAGTCACGGGCAGAAAGCACAGTGGTCTACAACACTTTCCAGCTATTGTGTCCAAAAGGTAGGACCTCAACAGATCTAAGAGAGTTTTGTAGAAGACCTAAAAGGGAGGGCACTTTAACAGAGCCTCATGGCCAATGCTGTGACATTAGAGTTTCCCAAACCTCAGAACAGGAAGAGATGCCCCCTGGCTTGGAAGTAGAGACAGAAATCTGTGGATTGTGGCCAAGGGACTTGAACAATTGCTTCCTAGATGGAACAGCAGGGAGCCAGAGAGATCCCAGAGAAATGGTCAGAAGGAACCGCAGAGAACCTCACAAAAGATTTCTGGAACAAGCATGAAACAAAAGTAACAAGAGGCCACAGGCACAAGGATCACCCACCAATAGCCTGTACAGACTGCTGACCAGGGACAAGCTCCTCTGCCTCCCGCCCATCACCGACTCCAACCTTCCCACCTGGAGAGTCCTTGACGCTGTGTAAATGTGTGGGTGGGAACAACAAAAAGGGCCAAAATTAAGTTTTCTCCCAGTTAGTCAGATCAGAGGCTTAAAGTCAGAAATGAAATTACATTATAGACGAGAAAGTGCTATTTCTTACACCTCTGGGTTTCTGGACTGAGATTTCTACCTACCACGCATTCTTTCTTTGGGCACCAAACCCCGTAAGAGTATGCTGCGAGGTACTTTGCAGCAGAGGAAGAACCAAAGGCACCGGCCTTGACTACAGCTGGAACGGGCGCGAGGGGGGGACCGGCCGACATGTGTCTGCCACGCTGCTGTGCCGGTGCACTCCACAGGAGGCTGGAGCTGCCACCTCAGATTACTTGTGTAGTTGCTCTAAATAGCACTTAAACTTCAACAGAGGAGACTAAATTTAGTTCCTCCCATAAACACAGTTGTCTGGTTGATGGGAGCAAGAGTGAGCATGGGAACATGTTTTCAGAAATGTTTGAATAATATATGTCAAGGCAGCAACGCAGAAGCTCTAAAAAGACAGAGCTTTGCAGAGGGAAGGTTTTTACCCTGAATTTCAGAGAAAAACAACTATAGGATGATCTAATTGTAGGAAAAAAGAGAGGGATCATTTCAGTTCAGTATTTCTTCCTAAAGGTAGTAAAAAGCAGAACAAAGAGACCAGGGAAAATGGAGAAGAGGTTCTTGAGGTCTGAATTCAACTTGTGTCTGACTGAGAGGCCCTGGGGATGCGAGACAACTTAGGCAGCCACGTTCTCTCAAAGGGCTCGCGGTCCTGTTGCAGGGAGGCGAGAGAGGATCCCAGGGTGGTGCGGCAGTAGGTGTGCCCAGGAGGCTGCAGGAACTCAGGTTGGGGCCACTGGGATTGCCCAAAGGGTCCAGCAAACTCATCAACAAAGTGACATCTGGGCAGGTGTTGGAAGGTTGGTGGTGGTCTGGCTTAGCCTGCCTGAGAAGGGGAGAACAGAATTCTGTGTTGGAAGGAAGAAGATGTGGAGACACAGAAGAGTCTGGAGAATTGCAGTGAGGGAGAGGCCTTTGGAGTGCTGGGTGCCCAGACTGCGGGGAAGGAAGTGGTGGGAGACAGAGGGAAGAGAAAGACAAGCTCCCACTGTGAGGGCTGGGGTGCCATTCTGGGCCCTGCACGCAGCTTTAGGTGCACAACTCTGCGTCGTCCTGGGCTCCGAAGCTGAGGCCTTGTCAGAGCAAGGACGGAGCCAGGGCTTTCCTTGAAGACCTGAGAAAAGCATTTTAATCTCTTAACAGTACAGAGAGAAAACTGCAGAATCAAAGTTTATAATAATGATACTGAAAACAACGTTTTCTTTTCTTCACTAAAGTAAAGTGAAATGCAGGTGTATTTTAACTAATCGTTTCATTCTTCCATTTAACAACTATTTAGTACCCACTATATACCTAGCAGTGGTGATTCGGCAGAGGACTAAAGAAACATAGTCCCTGCTTTCTCGCCGTCTCTAATAGAGTGAGGAGAGACACAAATCACCAACACAAAGCAAATCCTTACACACTCAAATGTCAGATTATGATTAGTGCTGGGGAAATGACTGATTCCACTAAGGGGCTCCAAAGAGGAGAGCACTTGTGAAGGTCTTCACGCGCTCGGCCAGACTTCTGCTTTCAGCTCTGACATGAGAAGAGCTTGGAAGTCGTCACTCTCATCCTTACATGAAAAGGCTGAACAAACTGATATTTGGAGATTTTCTTTGACCCGTCAGAGAATGAGGTTTCAGAGCAAACTGCCCTGAAATCTGGAGAGACAGGTGAATTCAGAGACAGTCACAGCCAAGGTCTGCTTACTCAGAGCAGAAGCCACTGGAGCTGTGAACAGGTAGGAACAGTTTTGTAGTAATTTCGATGAATTGCTAGAAACTAAGCGCTATGGGCTGAATGCTGCCCCCCAAAGTTCATATGTTGACATCTTAACCCCCAGTACCTCAGAATGTGATGCATTTGGAAATAGGGTCTTAAAAGTGGCAATTTAGGTTAAGCAAGGTCATTAGGGTAGGCTGTAATCCAGTATGACACATCCTTATTAGCAGAGGAGATTAGGACACAAACAGCTACAGAGGGAAGACCATGTGCAGACACAGCCAGAAGGTGGCAACTACAAGCCAAAGAGAGATGTCTCAGGAGAAACCAGCCCTGATGACACCTTGAACTTCCACTTCTAGCCTCTAGAAATGCACTGTGAGTGTTTAAGCCTGCCAGCGTGTGGGCATTTGCAGTATGGGACCAAAATGGGAGTGAAACGCACTCGTGGTGCAAGAGTCTCAGCAGAACCACATACTTTGCTAGGTTTTACTTGCAGGAACCTTACTAGATTCTCATGGTGAATAACCAAGAAAAACCCCCTCGTGGCTCTGGCAGGGAGAGGGGGAAAAATCCTTCTGAAATAAACCCAGAACTTTCTCCATATAAAAGACCTACTTTCCAGAAAAAACAATTTGACCAAAGCCTCACCCCACCCTTCAGAAAGGCATTCTGCCCACTGTCCCCACTGTGGCATCCCACTGGCCTTCTTATCTCACGCAAGGAGGAAGAGGGAAGCTACAGCCCTGGGTCAACACTGTGAGAAGGTGAGCTAGGAGACTGTGATTTGGTCATAAGATTACAGAAGCTTCCTTTCCCCCACACCTCACCACCACCCCAGCGGGGCTCCTGTGTAGTAACAGTGGATCATCATGACCGAAAGGCTGCAAGGCACAGACTCTCACTGAGGAGGAGGAGTACCTGGAGAGGCACAAAGACAGCAGGGAGACAAAGCAAGGCTGCTAGAGGAATTCAGAGCCTCTGGCACCTATAGCTACAGGAGACATCAAACACAGGACAGCTTCCCACCAGGTGAACATAAGTTCCCACTCTACAGGTCTGTTTATCTCAGCTTCTATTACCCAATACAACATGACTGGATTTTGACAACAACAACAAAATTTGAAGGCATTACAAAGGCAAGAAAAAATATCCTGCAGAGATAAAATAAGCATCAGAACCAGACTCAGAGGTGATGCAGATGCTGAAATTGCCATACAGAGAATTTGAAATACATACGATTAATGTATTAAAGGTGCAAACGGAGACAGTAGACATTATGAATAGATGGGTGATGTCACCAGAGAGATGGGAACTCTAAGAAAGCATCAAAAGGAAAGACTAAAAATCAAAAACACGCTAATGGAAATAAAGAATGCCTTGGAAGGGCTCATCAGTAGACTGGACACAGCCAAGGAAAGAGTCAGTGAGCCTGGGGACAAGTCAATAGAAAGTCCCCAAACTGAAATGCAAATGGAAAAAAAGCATGAAAACAAGCATAACAGGACATCCAAGAACTGTGGGACAATGTCAGATGTAGCACATGCATAATCGGAACACAAAGAAGAAGAATAAAGACAGAATAGAGCAGAGGAATTATTTAAAGTGATAATGGATGAGAATTTTTTAAATTAATGACAGACACCAAACCACAGAGAACATCAAGCAGGATAGATAGATAGACAGACGATAGATAGAGAGATAGATAGATAGATAGATAGATAGATAGATAGATAGATAAAATTAGGCATGTCATATTTATGCTGCAGAAAACCAAAGGTGAAGAAAGTCTTGGAAGGAGCCAGAAGGGGAAAACACCTTACCTATTGATGCGATAATTATAGCAGACTTTTCTTCAGAAAAATATTCAAGCAAAAAGAGAATGGAGTGAAATATGCAAAGTATTGAAAGTAAAAAGACGTCAACTAGAAATCTATAATCAGTAGAATTATCCTTCAGAGAGTGAAAAACATATAAACTTTTTTAGACAAGCACCAATAGTGGGAAATCATTCGCAGCAGACTTGCCCTGCAAGGGGTGAGAATAGGAGCTTCAGGGAGAAGGAAAGTGATACGGGTCGGGAACTTGGGACTACACGATGAAAGGAACAGCACTGGGAAAGAAATAAATAAAGGTAAAATAAAATAGTTTTTATTTCTCTTATTCTTAATTGATCTAAAAGATAAATTTAAGACAATGGGAATGATGTGTTAGGTGGCTATGGCATATAGATAAGGGAAGCGAACGACAGCCGTGTCACAGGGGTGACAGGGAGGGATTGGAAACCACCTGCTGCAGAGCACCTTCACCACCCATGGGGCAGAATAGCATTGTTTGAGTGTAGACTTAGACCAATAAAAAGTTATATTGAGGACTCTAGGGCAGCCACTAACAAAATGTTTAAGAGTCTAGGCAATATGATAGGAGATAACATAAAAAGGTATTATATCAAATGTTAAATTAAGACCAGAGAAAGCAAGGAAAAAAATGCAATGAATGAATAGAAACAATTACATGGTGTATATTAACCCAGTATATCAATAATCACTTTAAGTGTGAATGAACTAAAAATATCAATGAAATGACAGAGATGGTCAGAGTGGATAAAAAAAAATTACCCAACTATGTTGTCCCTAAGAGCCTCATTTTAAGTATAAATACTCATACAAGTTAAAACTAAAGGGATGGAGATATCGGATGCTAACCCTTATCAAAAAAAAAAGCTGAAATAGCTCTCTTAATTTCAGACAAACCAAACTTCAGAACAAGGAAAATTATTAGGGGAAAAGAGAGAAATTACATAATAATAAAGGGGTCATATCTCCAAAAAGACATAATAATCCTAAACGTGTATGCACCTAACAACAGCGCATCAAAATGTCTGAGGCAAAAGCTGAAAGAACTGAAAGAAGAAATATAAAAATCCACTGTCGTATTTGGCAACTCCTCTCTGTCAGTGATTTATAGATCAAGCAGGCAGGAAATCAGTAAGGACATCGTTTAATGCACTATCAGCCAACTTGACCTAATTGACATTTACAGAATACTCCATCTAACCACAGCAGAATATTCACTCTATTCAAGCTCACACAGAACATTCACTAACAGAGACCACACTCGGTAATAATGACATCTTAACAAATTTAAAACCATAGAAACTATACGAAGAATACACTTAGATCAGAATGGAATTGAACTATGAATCAATAACAGAAAGATACCTGGAAAATCTCCAAACATAAGAGAGTAAAATACATATTTCTAAAAAACACAAGGGTCAAAGAAGTCTCAAGAGAAATTTAAATATAGAACTAAATAAAAATGACCATATAACTTACCAAGATTTGTGGGATTCAGTGAAAGTACTTCAAGGGAAATTTATACATTATATATATTAGAAAATAAGAAAGAACAAAAATCAATAACCTAAACTTGGGAAACTAGAAAAGCATTTTAAATTTAGAGCAAGCAGAGGGAAAGAAAAAATTAAAAAAATTAGAGCAGAAATTGATAAATTTGAAAACAGGAAAACCAAAGAAAACCTAAATCTGATAATATGAGAAGATCAATAAACTTGAAATAGCTCTAGCCAGGCTAACTGAGAGAGAAGTTACAAATTACTGAAATCTGAAATGGAAGGGGAATCATCACTAGTGATCTCATGGACATTATAAAGATAATAAAAAAAGAAATGCCATTAACAACTCTATAGTTACAAATTTGGTAACTTAGATGAAGTGAACCAATGATGAAATGGATAACATCAATGAATGAACTTTGAAAGACAAAATTGACAAAACTCACGCAAAGAAAAATAGATAATCTGAGTAGACCCATATTTATTAAGGAAATTGAATCAATAATTAATAACTTTCCAAAAAAGAAAGCACCAGCTCAAATGGTTTTCACTGGTGAATTCTACCAAACATTTATGAAGGAAATAATATCAATTATCTATAATCTCTTCCAGGAAATAGAAACAGAGGGAACACCTACTAGCTCATTCTATGATCTAGCATTATTCTAATAGCAAAACCAGATGATGACATCACAAGAAAAACTACAGACCAATATCTCTTACCAACATAGATGCAAAAATCTGAAACAAAATAATAGCAAATCAGGTTCAATAATATATAAAAAGAATTAGATGCCACAACCATGTGAAGCTTATTCCAGGTATGCAAGACCGGCTGAACGTTCAAAAATTAATCAACACTGGCCGGGTGTGGAAATGCTCGCCTATAGTCCCAGCTACTCGGGAAGCTGAGGCAGGAGGATCACTTGAGCTCAGGCGTTTGAGGTTTCAGTGAGCTATGATGACGCCACTGCACTCTAGCCCAGGCAATACAGCAAGATTCTGTCTCAAAAACAAACAAACAAACAAACAAACAAACCAAAAAATTAATCAATATAATCTACCACATCAACAGGCCAAAGAAGAAAAATCATCAGGCAAAGCATTTTACAAAATCCAACACTTGTTCACAATAAAAATTCATAGATAACCAGGAATGGAGGGGAGTATCCCCACCTTGATGAAACATACCTATAAATACTTATAGGAAATATTACATTTTTAATTATGAGAAATTGGACACTTTCCCTAAGACCATGAACAAGACAGGAATGTTCTCTCTCACCACTCCTATTCAACATCAAACCGGAAGTCCTATCTAGTGTAATAAGAAAAGAAAATCAAAGCTATAAAGCTTGGAAAAGAAGAACTAAAACTGTCTTTATTTATAGATGACTATTGTCTATGTAGAAAATCCCAGTGAATCAAAAAATTTCTTGTAACTAGTAAGAGACTATAGTGATTTCACAAGCTACAAGGTTAATATACAAAAGTCAGTTGTTTTCCTGTATACCAGTGATGAACAATTAGAAAATAAAATTTTAAAAAATATTATTTACAATAGTACCAAAGAAAAAAGATAGTTATAAATCTAATAAGCATGTATAGGATCTATATGAAGAAAATCACAAAATTCTAATGAATGAAATCAAATATCTAAATAAATGGAGAGATATTCCATATGCATGGATTGGAAGACTCAATATTGTTAAGATCTCAGTTCTTCCTAGCTTGATCTATCAATTCTACACAGCCCCAATAAAAGTCTCAGCAAGGTGTTTTGTAGCTATTGACAAACTGATTCTATGTATATAGAGGGAAATGACCTAGAACAGCTAATGCAGTACTGCAAAGAGAGACAAAGTTGAAGGACTCATACTACCTGACTTCAAGACGTAGTATAAAGCTACAGTAATAAAGACAGTTTGGTTGTGGCAAAAGCATAGACACAGAGTTAAATGTAGCAGAGCCCAGAAATAGACCAGCACAAATATTGTCAAGTGATCTTTGACAAAGGAGCAAAAGCAATTCAATGGAGAAAGTATAATTTATTCCATAGAGGGTACAGGAACAACTGGATGTTTATATGCAAAAAAAAATGAACCTAGACATAGCTCTTACACCTTTCAAAATAATTCAAAACACATCATAGAACTAAATACAAAATGCAAACGTCAGCAAGGGATTGCAAATTAAAACACTAATGAGAAATCACTAGCATCTGTTAGAATGGCCAAAACCTAGAACACTGGCAATACAAATACTGGCAAGGATATGGAACAACAGGAACTCTATCCATTACTGGTGGGAATGCAAAATGGCACAGTCACTTTGGAAGACAGTTTGGCAATTTCTTAAAGCTGACCGTGGTCTTAACATACAAACTAACAATTGCATTACTAGGTATTTACCTAACATATTTGAAAAATATGTCCATACAGAAACCTACATGCAGATGTGTTTATAGCAGCTTTATTCATAATAGCCCAAAACTGGAAGCAACCAAGATGTCCTTCAATAAGTGAATGGATAAATAAATGTGGTATTTCCACACAATGGAATGTTATTAGGTGATAAAAAGAAATTAACAAGACATGAAAAATGCAGATGAATCATAAAAGCTATTAATAAATGAATGATTCCAATTATATAACATTGTGTTAAAGAAAGAACTAGAAAGATGGTAAAAAGATCAGTGTTTGCTAGAATTTGAAGCGGGGCTGAATGGTTAAAACACTGGAGAATTTTTAGGGTGGTGAAACCATTCTGTATGATACTGCAATGGTGGACATTCGCCCTGTGCATTTGTCAAAACTCACAGCACTTAATACCTTGAAGAGAATCTTAACGTATGCAAATTAAAAGAAATCATCTGGAAGGTCGCAGTATGCCAAGATAGAACACAGACTGTGAAAGAGCAATCTAACCACATTACACATGTATTGAACGACTCGCTGAGGAGGTGAAGGAAAAAGATGCCAACATAAGTAACTTTGGAAATGCGTGCGTCTGTCAGAATAAAGGCTAAGGAAGCCATTTGATAATGTTACTTCCCATGGGGTCACAGGTCAACAATCCTGATACCTCTGTGTACAGTGGAATTGAACAACTGAACAAACAGATGGCCTGTGGTGAGGGCCAGATTTCTCACGGCTGTGTGGGAGCTCACAGAGAGGGAGGGGAAGGAGGCTAGAATGATCCATTGGTAGTGGATTAGTGCCAGAGACATCAGCATGAATTTATGTTTAGCGTAACGTAGATACAGATAGTTATGCACAGAAATACTGATAACTGTGTGTATTGATACAGGTCAGCTTACACATATATTTCCCTGATCTGTCACCTGAGAGGCCTAAAGCAGTGACATCTCAGCAGCAATGCGCACACCCAGCGCCCGGATCTTGGTTTCTGATACTGCTCTCCAGTGAAAGCAACCGGGGCTCCTGAGAAACGGCTCATTGCAGGACTGCAGCAGGAAATGCATAAGCTAAGCCTGGAAAATCTGGTAGCTCCAAAAAGTAAGGCGTTATTAAAAAAATAAGCACACACAATGGTGATGGCATGTGGCAAGAGATGCAGAGCCAACTGAAAGAGCTCCCAAAGGCCAAACAAAATAAATAAAATAGTGTTGGATTATATCCCAATGTATTAAATAAATAGCCACAGGTCCATATTGATAATATAAATCATTGAATAAATAAATGGGGAAGAATGAGCAAATTTCCCAGGCAAAATTTCCGAATAATTTAAGTGAATTTATTCTGCCGTCAAGGAGATGGAACATAACTCTTCAAGTGTGGGCTCTGCTTACTGGTTTTCTTCCAAAAGGTGCAGGGGAAGGGGGGCAGTGACTTCGCAGGGAGGAAAGTGAAACCAAGTCGGCATCAACAGCGAAGAGTCATGGCGATCATGGCTAGCCTTCGTGTGACGTCGTGAGAATGGCCCTTCACCTCTGTGGTCGTCCTCCCTAAGACACACAACCCCAGCCTACTCCTGAGAGAGACACCAGACGGGTCCTGGTAGTGGGGTACCCTGCACTGTACCTGGCCGGCACTCTGCAAAACTGCCAAGGGTGTCAGAAATAGGGGCAGTCTGAGAAACCATCACAGCCAAGAGGAGCCTGCGGAGACATGACAGATAAATGCAGTGTGGTGTCCTGCATTGGCTCGCGGAGCGAAATAAGGACATTATGTTAGAGTTAAGGAAATCTGAATAGAAGACGGAGTTTAGTTAATAATGATGTATCAGTAATGGTTCCTTAAATTTAACTAAATGTGTCATGCTAATGTGAGCTATGAATCACAGGGGAAACTGGGCTTGGGATACAGGGAGACTGTACCACCCTCACAATTCTTTTCCTAAAACTAAAATTATCTTAAATAAAGAGGTTTTTTTTTTTTAAAGTAATAGACATCTTGTATTTGAGTTGTTTTAATGTTAATTCCTACATAATGCATCTTAAAGATTATCTTTTCCCCAAATATCGTACCCCTTAAATAATATTAATTTTCATGGAAAAATTAAAAAAATACACAAAAAACTCTGTCAAAGGCAGTTTTCCATCCTGCTGCTAATGGAAAGCATGTGTCAGTCACCAGCCAAGCCCCCCGTGGTGTACATGACCTTCCCCACCCCAACCCACCAAGCACCTTTACTTTCTCCACCCAAGCTTCTGATATCGTTGTAAGTATTAATAAAGCATTGAGTTCCTCCTCCCTCAGCTGCTCACCCTTGATGAAGCATTGGCATAGCCACCACCCCCTTTCCTCGTCCACGTCATGTTTAATTTAAACTAACGCAAGGGGGACTCCACACAAGGCCCCTCACTGACTGTGTCAACCCTCAGGTTATATGAGCAATTGATGAGGCCTTTGACCACTGCCTTTTCCATCGCTAGCAGCAGACGTACTGAACACCTTCTGCTTGCCTAATGATGCTGTTACAGGTTGAATTGCTAGAGTCTGAACCCTCAGTACCTCAGAATGTGACCTTATTTAGAGAGAGGGTTCTTACAGAAGTAATCAAGTTAAAATGAGGTCATTAGGGTGGGCCCTTAGAGAAAAGAAATAAATTGAAGAAGGAATTGTTAAACATAAAGGAGCCAGAACTTGAAGATTTGGGAAATTCTCAGTCTATCCATTTTGCAAAAAATAAGAAAGTGTGCTCTGGAGAGAGCACCAAGGGTGTGGCTAGACCACCATTCACTAAAGGGACTAGGGCTGTGACTTGTGCATCCAACAACCTTCTCAGGAGAAACACGCAGCTTAGACTACAGCGGAAAGAGGAGGCATGATGAAGGAAGGTCGTAAGCCTTCTGGTATTTCGCCAGGGCCAAGGGGAAGGGGCTCCCCCAGCCCCAGCTGGCCTGAACAGAGCATGGAGCCAACGACAATTATCCAGAAACCGTAAAATGTAATGGAATTTGCCCCGCTGGTTTTCCAGCATGCTCCACGCCCGTGACCTCGTTTGTCCTTCCGACTCCTCTGCCTTCCCCACCTTGTGTTCGGAAGTAGGGAGCGTGCTGTCTGTTTCTACAGGCACACAGATGGAGAAGAATTTTGGTGCAAGATGAATCATACTCTGAGTGTGACCCGTACCTGATTTGGATGATTTAGACGAGGAGACTTGGACTTTCACTCGATGCTGGACTGATTAACGCTCTGGGGGTGTTAGGGTGGATGGGTGTGTTTGCATGTTTCGAGAAGGACATGGGTTTTGGGGTGCCAGAGGCAGACCGTTATGATTCGAATTGTGTCCCCTCAAGAGAAAATATGCTGGAGTCATAACTCCCAGTATCTCAGAATGTGACCTTATTTGAAGACGGGGTCTTTACAGAGATAATCAAGTTAAAATGAAGTTATTAGAGTGTACCCTAATCCAATATGACTCATATCCTTATAAAATAGGGAAAATTTAAACACAGAGATGGACACTTACAGAAGGGAGATGAACATACTGAGAGAGAGAGATACTGAGAAACAGAGACAGAGAGAAAGAGAGAGAGAGAGAACACCAGTGAACATGAAGGCGGAGACCGGAGTGATGTGTCTACAAGCTAAGAAATGCCAAAGATCGCTCATGAACCACCAGAAGCTGGAGAGAGGCAGATTCTCTGAGTCCTCAGAAGGGACATACCCAGACGAGCTTGATCTAGAATTTCTAGCCTTCAAGACTGTGAGACAATGAAGTTCTGCTGTTTAAGCCAAA
>RJWJ010011097.1:0-45230 GCA_004363605.1 Indri indri
CACATATGGAAGTATATTCTATTTCTCCACCTGTCGAATCCAAGCTGGCCTTAGATTCCCACAAAATGCACAGGAAATGAAGTTGCTCATGTCCCAACTCTAAATTTCAAAAGGCCTTGCATAATCCATGCCCAGGTGCCGGGCGAGGAAGACCTCATGGGGTAGAGCTGGTTCATCTAACTTTTGCCAGTGAAGGACAGAGACGTGTGAAAATGCCTAGTCAAAAATAGCAAAGCTGCCTGTCCTCTCTGCATACAGCTAGCCACAGATGCCTGAGGGATTTCAGCCAAGATCAGCCAAGCCTGGCCCAGATCAGCAGAAATGCTCAACTGACCTGTGAACTTGTGCTTATCATCTATTAGTAGTCAATAGGACTGAATGTTCAATCTTACCTTGTAATTTTATCAACCATCAATAAGGCCATGGGCCACAACAGGCCTACAGCTAAACACTGGGGCCCCCAGGTAGTCTCCCAAAGCCCTCGTCTTCCCTGTGGCTTTAGGATCTATTTGTATTTTATTGCCTTGGGCATGGATTTTCTATTTGATCTATTAAATTGATTATTCCCCTTAATTGCTTGCCTGATTTCCACTTTTCTTCATTCCAAAATGCTGAGTTTTGTTTTCCTTATGCTTGCATGTATAAGCTGGAAAATCTTCTCTCATACTCCTAGGGCCATTTTTAACTTCTGGAAACCTAAATGAGTGCTTTATGCACATAGGCTTGGAATTCTAAAAGACCAGTTGTACTGCCTAAAGGGCTCTCATTGATACTTTAGGGGACCCACATATTCCTTTCCAGGGAAATTGTAAATCTACAGCCTGAATTTCTATTACCTGGTAAATATGAGTTTATTCTTTTCTGAATATTTTCCTTATTTTACAGACTATGGCCAGAATACTGGTAAATCACCATTTCATTTGAATGCCTTAAATGTAGTAAGAGGGGGTGTTTTTTTTAAGGGAAAAGAAAACTTCCTAGATCAAAAAGTCACCATTGAACATAAAATCTTCCTAGTTTGGGTCTGTAAAGACGAGTGCCACATTTAGCTATTCATTCACTGATGC
This sequence comes from Indri indri, assembly GCA_004363605.1. Lineage (NCBI taxonomy): Eukaryota > Metazoa > Chordata > Mammalia > Primates > Indriidae > Indri > Indri indri. The sequence goes on from RJWJ010011097.1 coordinate 1,068, forward strand.
CTTGTTTTAAGCAGTGATAACCACACCGATTCTCAGCTTTACATTTTTAAATATGTCTAGAGTTCACAGGGTGTTGCTGAGTGTATTTCTCAAAGATGGCATAATGATATCTCCCATCCTGCTTATTCTTTTTATAATGTGAACTCGCTGCTCTGTCATCAAAAGATGGAGACTCTGCTTCCTCCCCTTAAGCCTGGACAGAACTCTGTGACTGTCTTGACCTATAGAATGCATCAGAAATGACAATGTGTGACTTCCCAGGACAGATTAAAGAATAAAACTGGAGACCATTAAAAAGACATGAACCCAGTGTATTAACTAAAGGAAGGGCAAAAGTTAAAAAACATCCAACAATTGTGGTTCTCACACTTCAGCGTGGCGCATCAGAAGCCCCCGCAGGGCTTCATTAAAGAGATATCTGGGCCCCCACTCTGTAGTCTCTGATTCAGTAAATCTGGGGTGGAGTCTGAAGAATTGCATTTCCAACAAGTTTGCAGACGATGCTGATGTTGCTGGTTCAGGGACCACACTTTTGGAAACACTAATGAAAAGAAATACAAATTACCACAACAGGGAACTGTTAGCAAACAGTTAAACAACTAAAAAAGAAAAAAGTTCAATGCTATTTTTCTCTAATAGTACAAAACTGGAGAAAACAAAAAATAAATAAAAGAGTAACCATGAGGTCTTTACTCCTTAAGCTTTTGCCAACAAACTCGACAGCTGTAATTAGTGGTGTTTAACTATTAATATATTTTCACTTGGTCACATATCTAAAAATCACCTTTTAGATCATCAGTTCTACAAAACAGTGTAGAACTTTGGCAAGGAAGGACAGTTTAACAGGCCTATAAAGACAGAAAAACGATAAAAGAAACCACGCTTTTACACTTATCCCGTTCAAAAGATTCCAAATGCAAACACCTCATGCAAAGATATCTTGGCCTTTGTTCCTAAATTATGATGTTTTGGGATTAGTCTTCTTTTAATTGGGTGATTTAAAAATATATTAGCTCAACTCTGTGACTAATACAGTTAAAGTTACCATGAAAGAGCTAGAATTAAGTCCAAATTACTCATGCAACCGCAGTTACAAGCCAAAATAGCCAAGCACATTGCTGATCTACAGCAGTAGTCTTCTAAAATCAGGACAGCGTGATTGTGTGCTACCTACAGTGATACAATGTCAACAAAAAAATGTTTTCTTTTGTCCTTAAGAAGAAAAATGTTGGGGTGAGGAGAGACATTCACAAAAGTCTCCTAATAAAATAAAATGCAATCATTTTAAATTGTCAGGTATTCTTTCAGACTAGAAAGAACCCCATTACACACTTTCCCTGTTGTAATTCCACATGTTTAATTCTAACAAGAAGAAAAATGTTAACATTGTTCTGTCATTTCACAGATATCCTTTCCTCATGTACACTGACTCTCAGTAACAATTAGACCTATTTTTCTTTTTCCCATGAGAAAACAATGAATCAAAACAAATATGATGATCTGTGTATGCAATGGCAATTTAGCAGCATTGATTCTGTCTGGCATTATTCTGAAACACCTACATAAAATTTCCAAGCTCTGGTTGCTCCACAGAATGCCAATTAACCAAGGAACTGATAGTCTGATGGTTAAATATTTCACCTATTTTCCAAATATTTAATACTAGCGACAATATTAAACTGCAGTAATTGATATTTATGCCATGATTGTATGAGTGTAGAAGAGGGAAACATTGTTTCTAGACATAAATTTAGATCTAAACACCACAGTTTCTTAAGGGACTTGATTTTTTTCTTGGCCAAAACGTTATTTCCTTGGAGTTGACACACTAATTATCCAGAATGTTACAAAGATTGTTATTTTCTTATTTTTATTTAACAAAAATATTCTGAGTAAACTCTAAGTGCCAGGTAACCTGGTAGGCCCCGGAGACATGCTAAAAATAAGATATAATTTTTTTTCTCTCAATGTTCCACACTAGTGAAAATAAATCATCACAACACATTTCAGTGAGTGCTATTTTAGTGACAAGAGCTGAATAGTTAAGACACAAAGGATGGTTAATAACTCACTGTGTTAATTTGGCATAGAAACCCTTTACAGAGGTTCGACATTTAAATATCTAGGTATTTGCTTAATAGAAAATATGGAGAAGGAATTAAAGGAAACTTACATAAAAATTTGTATCATGTAGCCTAGCAAGCATAGGGAGTTACACAATAATTGAAAGTAAAGCATCTCGATTTTAATGGCAAGAGATGAATTTTAAGAGAAAGGCCTAATACGGATTGTGAGGAATTTATATACTAAATTCAGGCTAGCACTTGTAGCCAACAAGATGCCATCAAGGGAACCCCATTAACCATTTCATTTCAGATTAATTTACCATCATCGTTTCCCTAAAGAATAGGAACTTGAGAGAATAGTACACCCAAAATTGGATTAATTTTCAAGAAGGGGCAGGAGATACTTTTAGCATTTTCCAGCTTCTCTGGCACCACTGGAAAGATTGTGGTTCAACTGCGCAGCCAGAGGGTAAGTAATATGGAAAGGCTTCCCTGGGCCCCCACTGGGTTAGAGAATTAAAGCTGTATAAATCAAAACCCCTCACCAACTTCACACTGGAGCATCCAGCAGTCTCTTTGCGACAGTGTGTAGAAAAGGCAAGGAGTTCTTGAGCACTATCAAAGCACAGGGGAAGAAACCGTTTGACTGCTCTATGAATTAGCACCAACATTTATTTAGATTAGATAAGACGCTTATGGTACATTGAAAACAAAGTGATTAAAAACACATTTACGCAAATCTTATTTGTGGCAGATAGGACTCTCGGAGTTGGCAATTGTATGGTCTTAACAAATATGGTTTTAATAATGAATTAAGGTTTAATTTATGGATTTTCCCTATTGGATTGTTTAGGAATTGGTGCCCGTTTGGGAAAGATTCTGTTGCATTGAAATTAGTGTGTGGGGACTGGTATAAGGTTAATGGATTTGGGTGTTTAGAAGACATTTGTTCGCTCAGTTTATCAGAACGGCAGCCTGAGGCTTTGAACATAAAACTTTCACCATCTGCACAGCAACAGTTAGTATTCATCAAAATATTTAGTCAAAACAACCAGTTCAAAGACCTATCAAATCTACAAAGAGGACCTGTGAGACCCTTAACCCAATTTCATACCACTAAAATGTGAGACTGAAGAGGTTAAATGCTTTTTCTAATGTCATACTTCTAGCACAAGCAAAACCATGACTAAGACAAGGTCTTCTGACTATAAATTCAATTTTTCTTAGCTACACCATAAGGTCTCTGATTCTGTGGCTATTTGTTGGCATAAAAGGGAACAATTTTATTCTCTCATATGTAGGCTTGAGCCATTAGCCCACATTGGATATGAATGTATCAGTCCCCCGGGACACTGTGGTTGGTTAGCATATAAGTCTTATGAAGTATTTGTCTGGTTTGCAATCTTCTCTTTTTTCTCCTGGGAATTTACCTCACATTTCAAAGCATCGGACCTCTTTCACTCATGTTTGTACTACACGACCCAATCTTCCAGTTTCTAGGCTACACCACAGGATTTTAGAACTGGGACTGAGAAGTTCTCTTCCAGTTTGAGACATTCGCTCAAAATAACATAAACTCTGGAACTGCAGGGATACCAGCAGAAGAACCACGGTCACATGTCAGCAGGTGACAAGAATAAAGCTGACATGCACAGGGAAGCAGAATAAAGGCCAGGTAGCTCCAGGGAGAGAGTGCCCCGGTTCCTCCTTGTTTTCCAGTGCCTGGTTGCTCCCCAATGTCAAGGCTCATCTATGTGTTCTACTCTTGCATTCTGTAATGTATTTCTGAGTCTTCACAACAGATTCATACCAGGAAATGGTGTCTCAAGCAATAGACTCTTAGGACAAGGCGTGAAACCATGGGGATTCCTCCTGCACTGGGTATGCAGCTGGCAGTCTGTGGAAATGTATTGGAAAGATATGAAAATATGCTTGCTAAGTCTCTAATACACGAAACCAGAAAGAGACAAACTGTAGTTCAGACTCTATACACTGAAGGTGGAGAAAATCAGGACATACTACAGAGAGAAAGCTGATGGCTAAGTCAAGAAACGTATAAGAAAATTCTGTGCTTCACCCTCTATCAGTCAGGATAGTCTAAATGATATGACCAAAATAATCAAAATTTTAGAAGCTTACCATACTAAAAGTTTATTTTTCACTCAAGCTAATGTTCTGTGTAGGCAGCTGCCTTGGCCAGGTATCCTACAAATAATAACTGAGGGATAAAAAATCAGTTCATCAGAGGCTCGCTGTACCCTGGCTCTTTAATTCATTTGTTAAATCCTCTACATCCAGGAGGAAGAAAGAGAATACAGAAATTTGGAGCTTTACAAGTGAAAACACTGCCTCCTTCAGACCCTGAACAAGAAGAGTTAAGGTTGAAAAAGATTTTGAGCTACCAAAGCCCCTTAATTCTCTGCCTTACAAAAAATGATCAGATTCAGGATGTGGCCATCCCATCTATTATTTTGAATGGCATTAGAGTGACCAGTGGTAAACTTAGAAGGAGGCATTAGGGCAAGAAAGAAAAGACATAAACCAAACTTGAGAAATACGGAGAAAGGAAAGAACTTTGGCTGGTGGTCACTGGCACATGAAGCCTACTGCAAGTCTACCAAATTTATAAGGAAATGGTATTACCAAAAGCAACCAAAATTCCTGACTTAATTCACCTTTGATGATAGTAATATCAACATAAATTTGGGGCTCTGGGATTTGCACCAGCAGGAAATGGGTTTCTGAAAACTGTAGCCACTAAGGAGTGCACAGTTCTCCACGTCAGTTTCTGAGGTGGCCACGGAGAATAGTAAGAAAGGTAGCATTTCCCAGAAGGTGGAGCCTGGCTCCGCAGAGAAAAGCAAGCAAGGTGGTGTCTCTGAAAGAGGGGAATCACATTCTAATCAAGGACTTTTTCTCACTCTTTGAATAAGATTTTGTAACTTTTATGGGCCAGTTATTGCCTCATCTCCACCATTTGACTTATTTCTGTATGGGAGATTTACTGCTGTTATCTGTGGCTGGTCCACAATTACATAGACAAAAATACAGAACAAGATAACTTATCTTTTTAGTTCTGAGGTAACTGGATCAAGTTGCCACATTTTAGCCTGACAGAGATGACTGGGAACCCCCTAGAAATGCTGGACTTTGAGCACAAATAGTGACCAGGTGGGGGTTTGAGTTATCTGTGTGGGGGAAAAGAGTGAAACAGATATTTGGTCACCAAAATAGAAAACAGTTGCAATTGCAGATAATGACTTGCTCCTCACTCAATGTCATTCTCCTCCAGGACATACAAGTGGACGTCTCCTCCTTGGCAATTAGATGCAGGCATGTGACCGAGTCCTAGCCAATGGGATGGCGCCTTCCGTTTCTGGACCTTGGTCAGGCAAAGTCTTCATAACCAATTAATTCTCTCTTCCCCATCCACCAATTAGATGTAGAATTCCTAGAAATTCTTGTAAAAAACATTTTCGAGGTGCCTCAAAGTCAGCCTAATTCCTAAATGACTGTCCTCTCCACTGGTGGCCATCTGGACTCTATGTGAGTTACTGAAATAGCCAGGATTTGAGGGTTCATCTGTCAATACCTAGAATGATCTTTGCTAATAAATGCTGCCCTGCCCCCACTTCTGTACAAACGTTTAATGATCTGACTGAGACCATATAGGTTCCTGGCAATTAGAATAGAAACAGCTCAGAGGATCCAAATATGGAACCATTACTAATCCCCCTCCAAGGTCTATAGGTTACTTTGTCCACAGCCCAGCTCCAGCAGAATAAAAATAACCTAAATAAATGAAAACAAACAGAAAATAAAAATAAAACAAAAGACTTTGTTATCAAAAGATGAAATGTAAATAGAGCCTGTACTATCTCCAAGTCTTTATTCTTAGTGATACACTGAGGTTAAGGCCATTTTGAAGGGAATAATAGAGACAGAGGAGCATCCAGATTTGCTGCCAATAAACTGAAGTCTCATAACTACCCAGGGCACAGATCTCGTTTTTAGTTTAAATAGGCAAGAATATTCCCGGATTATTATTTTTAAGAACTCTCGAGATGTCTTATTGTAAATTAAAGACTCCAAGATGGAACTGAAGTTATTGTTGTAGAGGTTGTTGTATCTGATAAAATGTCACCTGTATGTTAATAAAAGAGGACCTTTAAGGCTCTTCATTAGAGCCCCTCTGTACTCCCTAGTATTGGTTTTGAAGGTACAAAGAAGTGGTCTGCTAAGATCACATGTCATCCTCCATAAAGCAATCCTACCCTAGAACTTTTCCAGTGGCTCCCTGAGGATCCTGAACAAGAAAAATCCTCTCCAGAGGGAAAAAAGAGTAGTCAGATTTATAAACTGATTATCATACATTGGCCACAATAAGCAGTCGATCCTTTCATTTATTTTTTAGGATGCTGCTTATCCTTCAGACACATGATTGCATATACTAACTCAGAGATGTTTGTTTTGTCCCATGTGCTAAATGGGATTTTATTGGTGACAGTTTCTCTTCCACCCCCAGCAGTAGCTCCTTGCTGTAGTTTGAAGGTGGGAGTAGTCTTTGAGCATTTCCTCTGGACACTGTAACTGCCTGGGCCTTCGGGTTGCCATGCGTTAGAAAACGGTTGAATGCTTTTGCAGAGGGGGATAAACTCAAGAACACCTGTGAACATGTGCGAAGAAAGAAAGCTATTTGTCTCTAGAAAAATAGTCTTTTCTGTTTAATTCCAAAGATTAAAATTAAGGAGCTACCTTGAAAGGTGTCTCCTAACCTGCGATAACTTTCTTTTTAAGGGAACCGACCCCTTCCACTTAAAGAGGGGAGCAATGCCATTGGCATTCTGTTTATACAACATGACCATACAAATGTCCTCTTTGGGGCATCATTGGTAGAGCAGAAATTGGCACAGCATTGAAGCTAAACAAATAAAATTATTTTTCCCTGAAAATTTAGAGTTTGAGATTCCAGGTCAGCCTAGCAGTCCTCCTAACAGGTGATGCAACACTAGCAGGAGTGAGGCTAGCATCTTCTGCTAATATCACAGAAGAGCCGGTGAAGCTTGACTGCCTTGTAGATGTCATGCAAATATACAAGGAAAAGCAGAGGCAAGAGACCATGAGCTCCAGGAAGAATGAAACAAGTGTGAAAGCATGGACTTCTGATTAATCCTGCTGGGGATCAAACTGTACTCCGCAACCTTCAGTTTTGTAAGATAACTCTGCATCTTTCTAATATTTATTTTTTCTTAAATTAGCCCAAATTTTACCAAACCTGCAAAGAAGAATTGGGACCTATACTGCAGGAAAATTAGCTTTGTTTTTTGATTTCAGAAGTACAAGACAGCAACCAGTGCCCCCGTTTGAGGCTAGCCCCTTTGAGTAATTAATTTCCTAACTTTAGCTTTACCCAGTTCCCCTCATCTTCCCCACTGTCAGTCTGTTGAGATGCCAGCTTGCACCCTGGCCAAGTCTTATGGTGGCTACCAAAGGATTCATGGTATTCCATGCCACACCAGGCTGTCCTTGTTTTTTTGTTTTGTTTTGTTTTTATTTCAGAGTATTACAGGGGTACAAACACTTTGCACTGCCCAAATAAGTTCTACAAGTGTACGCATCCCCCAGACATTTTCACTTTGCCAGCTGCAAAAATTCTTTTCCATTTGCTCTGTTAATGTCAGATTTCAAATACATAAGGATTATCCTTTATATGCTGACATGGCTGCTATTTTGCTACTAATTTCATTTATCTTTATGTATTTCACGTTTGACATTACTTAAGAGACACTTTATCCTGTCTGATCAGAAAACTTGTGATTTTCTTTTTTATATCATTTGTTTTCAGTATATTGAATTCATCTGTGCTTAGTTCAGGCTTGCCGTATGGTTATCTGAGTTGATCTAGCTCCTACTGGGCTTTACGTTCACTTTCCAAGGCTTCCCCCACAGACAAGTTACAGGTTACCTGATTATCTTGGCCATGATAGTTAGTAGCCACATGGTCAAGAAAAGGTAATACTGGTCTACCCTGAGTAGGACATCATGATATTTTTTGTAACTCTCATATCTCAATGAGCTCTCTAATCTTCCTTAACTGAATGAAGACATTTAATCCTATATCTTATTTTAAAATAATAACTACTGGGAAAATTGACACCAAGGATTGTCTTCTCCCAAGAAGCAAGGACTTTTTCTCTCTGATCTTTATTCTTTTTGCAATTGCCTCCTATTTTCCCACAGCTTGAGGGTCAGTTACAATATGACCACACAATGTACAATAGAGGAGTTCAGCATTCAAGCTGTGCTGTCCTCAAAGTAAAGCATTTTAACACCTGAAAATACTTAACTTCTGATAGATTCAATGTAAATCAAAGCAACTTCTGGTAGATTCAATGTAAATCAAAGCCAACTTTGTTTTCTTTACATCTTTGCTTTGGGTCTTATATTCTTATGTACTTTGGTACAAATCCATTCTCCAATTAGTGGAAAAACATTAGAATTCACTTAGTACTTCTAGCCCCATGGCCTCCATTATACCATCCCTGACTCTCCCCGAATAAGTTATTTTATTGGACATTGGAAAACCAATAGGGGAACCCTAGTGTGCAATTGTTCCTGCAGGTTGCCTAGGAATCTGCTATTCTAGCTTGGCTCAGATGGGACAATTCACCTGAGGCAGCTCTGCTCCACCTGTCTCATCCTCCTCCTTGGACCAGTAGGTCAACCTGGGCATACTCCTTTTATGATGATAACAAACATCAGAGAACCTCTCTAAATCCACTCAAGGCTTGGCACCGGCATACCATTATTTCTGCCTTATTTTATTAACCAAATCATCTAGCCAAATGCAAATGCCAGGGGTGAGGAAAATACTGCATTTTTATGTGAGGAACTAAAAAAACACAAGTCAAAAGGCCTGGATAGAGAGGAAGATAAAAACATCTGGAATTATAATGCAATCTGTCACCATCTAACTAGTCTTCTATCACTATATTTGATATGAAGAAATTGGATTAAATATTTCTAGATCCTTTTTAGCTCTGGCATTATGGCTCTGTATGAACTTTTAAAATATTGCTTTACAATTCCAAATTATTTTTGTTACTCTAATAATCATAGATATCTATGCACATTGAATTTATAACACATTTTAGATGCCTTAAAATGTTTGATACATACTTTGCTATTTCCAGAGAGAACCACAATTACATTATATTAGAAAACCTATTAAATACTGTTGTTTTAAACTTAAGAGGAAAAGTGATTTTGTCTTCTTGGGTTTAATTCACATATCTTTAGCTCTTACTGGCCTACAGAAATGAATGAGGTCATATTAGCATTTTTGCCACATCACATTTTACTAGTTCTGTAATCCACCTGTATAAATTGCTATAGCTCCAAATTCCACAACCACACATCTACTGAATCATCTTTAAGAGTCCCCAGGTTGTACTGTGTATGCTTATAAATAAATTCACCTATATTCTTCAGCTCAAGACTCTTTACTGATACCTTCTCCCTGAAAATACACTTAAAGAAAGCAACTTTGTTGAAGTATTCTTGGCATAAAATAAAACGTACCCATTTTAAGTGTACCTTTGGATAAGTTTTGACCAATTTATTATACACCTGTATAACCTTCGCCATAATTGAGAAATACAGTGTTTCTGTCAACCCCAAAAGGTCCTATGTTCCCCTTCCCAACAATCTTTCCTTTCTATTCCCAGTTCAGACCAATACTGACCTGCTTTCTGTCACTCCACATTAATTTTTTTAAGATGTATAGAAAAGGAATTTTGCAGCAGGCTTTGTATCTGACCTCTTTATCTCAGCAGGATTTCACTGTGACTCATTCAGATGATTCCATGTATCAGTGTGTTCATTCCTTTATATTGCTGAGTAGGATTCCACTGTGTGTGTATACACCAATTTGTTTGCTCCTTCAACTGCTGAAGAACATTTTAGATTTTTCCAGTCAAGGTTACCATAAATACAGCTAATATAACATTTGTGTACAAGTTTGTCCATAGATACTTGCTATACTTTTAATCCTTATAGTATGCATGTAATGGCATTTAATCACAGTTTTAATTTGCATTTTACAGAAGATAATGATGTTAAGCAACTTTTCATGTGATTTTTGGCCTTTCTGTGTACATTCTTTTATGTTGTATCTGTTTATGCATTTTACTCTTTTGGCTTGTCTTGTTATTGAATGGTAAGAGATTGGAAAACTGACTTTTTAAAAATTTTAATGTTTCAATACATGATTATGTATAGCTCTCCATTTATTTAATTCTTCTTTGAGTTTCTCAGCCATATTCTGTAGTTTTCTATGTACCATTCTTGCACATATTTTGCTAAAATTATTGTTACTTGTTTTATGTTTTTGATGTTATTATAAATACTTTTAAATTTTTTCTAATTGTTTATTGCTGGTAAATAAAAATAAAGTTGGCATTTAACTTATTGTCCTGTAACTTCGTTAGAATCACTTATTCAACATAATAGCTTTGGTGTATATTTCTTAGCATTACTAAACAACAATTATGTAATCTGCAAATAAAGACACTTGATTCTTCATGTCCAGTCGGAATGTCTTTTATTTCTTTTTTTGCACTTTATTGCTGAGATGTTGGGTGAGAGTAATGAGAGGGAACAATCTCACTATATTCACAATTTTACAGAAAAACTATCCAGTCTCATAAGTAAGCTTGACATCAGTGTTATATTTCTTCTGCAGAATCTCTTTAACAGATTAAAAAAGTTCTCTTCGCTTCCTGATTTTCTTATATTTTTCTCATGAATGGCTACTGAATACTTACTTGTCAAATGCTTTTCCTGACTCTATTTAGATGGTCATATGGATTTTCTCTTTTGTCCTGTTAATATGATTTCCTACAACCTTACATTATACTACTTGGTCATGATATATTATCCTTTCTTTTTACATATCACTAGATTTGATTTGCTAATATTTGATTTAAGAATGTTCATACCTATACTTTTGAGGAATCTTGGTGTATAGTTTTCTTTGTTGATAAAGTGTTTGAAAGATTTTTCACTTCAGAATAATCCTGCCTAATAAAATAAGCTAGAAAGTATTCCTTCCTGCTCTATCTTTTGAAAAAGTTTGGTAGGATTTGTGTTGTGTGTGTTTGATTTGTTTGATTTTTTGGTAAACGTTCAATTGAATTCACCAACAAATACATCTTGAACTAGAGTTGTCTTTGTGGGAAGATTTTAGTTATTAATTCAAATTCCTTAATATATATAAAGCTATTTAGATTTTCTATTTCTTCTTGAGTCCATTTTGGTAATTTGTGTCTATCAAAGAATTGGCCTATTTCATGTAATAATAATAATAATTTATTAATATAAAATTATTCATAATATTTCCTTATTATACATTTAATGTCTTTTGAATCTGTGTTGACATCCTGTCTTTTATTCATGATATTGGTAATTTGTCTTCTCTCACCTTTCTTGATTAACCTAATGAGAAGTTTCTCAATCTTATTACTCTATAACTCCAGTTCAAGATGTATTTGCTGGTACAAAAGAGATAACTAATTTGGTCTCAAGAATTGAGGAAAGCTTCTGAAGAAATGACATTTAAACTCAGACCTAAGAATGAGTAGGATTTCCTAGGCCAAATAGAGGGAGAAAGTTGGAAGTCATTCCAGACAGATAATAGAACAAATGCAAACACATTCCCCAGAAAGAATATGGTGGGATCAAAACTTTTTGAAAAGTTTGGTATTTCTCAATATTGGCAAATGTGAGGGAATGTTCTACATCACAAATCTGGTAAGGTATACAAGTAGGCCAGCATAAAACTTTTTTTTAATTTATTTCAATAGATTTAGGGTATATAGTATTTATTGTTACATGGATGAATTATATAGTGCTGAAGTCAGGGCTTTCAGTGTACACAACCCAAGAACAGTGTACATTCTATTCAATAGATAGTTTTTTTATTCCTCACCACGTCCCACCTTCTCCCCTTCTTAGTTTTCAATGTCCATTACATCACTTAATGATCATATGTGTGTGTGTATATATATATCCCTCATTTAGATCCAGCTTAAAACTTTTGAATGCAAATCTAAAAACAATGCTAAGATTTGAAAGGTTTCAAGTGGGAGATTGGCCTAAGCAGACTTGCATGTCTACAGAATAAGTCCGGTGTCAGGGATGAGCAGGAATTAGATCAGTGTTTCTCAACCTCAGCATTATTGATATTTTGGGTCAGATAATTCTTTGCTGTGGAGGAATTTTCTGAGCATTGTGGAAGTTTAGTGATATCCTTGACTTATACCTAGTAGATGCCAGTATCATCTTTCATTAGTTATGAAACCAAAATGACAACCAAACATATTTTGGTTGACAAAATTGCCTCAGCTGGGAACCACTGGATGAGAAGGAATCAAGGAGATGTGGAAAGACTGCTAGCTGTTGAATGGAACAGACAAAAAGCAATGCTTGTTTGCATTAGAAGGTGGAAGTTTAAAGGAGAGGACAGTGAAGAAATACGAATGCTTAAGGGAGGAGAAATGATCTTGATCTACCTGAATGTTGGATATCGGGGAGAAGGAGGAACTAGGCATTAATTCTGGGTTTGGCACTTAAGTTAGGTGAACTATTGCTTCTGAAATGAAGAATGCGGGACAATAAGCACATCTATGATGAAAAGATCTCAATTTTGCTTTGGACTTGACTCTAAGTGTTTATGAAATATTCAAGGGTTCATAGATGTAAATGATGATTATCTCTGAGTTGTGGAATTTGGTGTGCTGATTTTCTTTCTTTTTCCCATTTTCTGTATTGTTTTATTTATTAAAATATTTATTTTCTGAGAATGTATAATTCATATAATCAGAAAGCCATTATAGTTTTTTCCACTTTGAAAAAGTTGGTACATAATTAATCTTATGATCATAAATAATGTGTTTTAAGAGGCACACTCCCCTTAACATTGTCTTCTTCATATAATATTGTTTACTAGATATTAATATATTTTTTACATTTCTGGATAGATGTCACACATAATATATATCCAATGTATATGTGTCCTCTGTTATTTTCTGGAAACCTAAGGTTTCTGTCTATTTAGTTCCAATATTAATGTCTACATAGTAAGGAAATATCTTAAAAGTGACTATTTAGCTAATGTAGATGCCCTAAATGGTCAAGTTTTTTAAACTTTTATATTTTTTACTTAACTCATCCAAATTAGGTTTAAGTTGTCAATCTTTGATCCATTTGCCCATATGGTCGGAAAATCTAATCCATGTATTTCATTGATGAAATGTAGAAATGCTAATTTTTTCATGCTTTTTTAAGAAAAAAGAGAAATAGTAGAAAATAAGGTTTGCCCTTCTGTGATTCCTGCCAGTATTCAGTGCCACAATACCATGTTTCTAGTTTTGCATAAGCTAAGTGGATTTCAGGAATAGGAAGGAAACAAATTCACATGTCAGCAATTCAAATTCTTTTGAATTTTCTGCGTTGTGAGCACAACGATCTCTAGTCAGAAAAAATTCCATATTTTTTCTTGACTTCCTTTATTTTCAGTCTAACTTAGGTAGGTAGTAAATATTTCTGACAAGTACTTGGTTGGCAAATACTTTGTAGATGTTTCCATTATATTTTCCTCCAAGGAGTAGATGGACTCTTTCAGGTTATCAGGATCTGCTGCACTGACAACATAATTAATGAAAAGTCACTGAATTGTGCAAAGGTCCAAAAAGGTCAAGAAGCCAACAGTCCCCACCTGCCATTCAGCATTCTTTCTTGAGACATTCCTAGTTCCAGCTGTGATCTAATTCAGCTTGGCACCTGGGGAAGTGGTCATTCCAATAATGGTATTAATATTTTCCTATTCACATACCTTATGTTTCCTCAGAGATGTTTGTCTTTTCATAGCAGCTTATTGCATGCACTTCGATTTTCACTGTAAAAATCGAAACTGTTCTTAGAGAACATTGAAAATATCTTCGTTACTTTGGTTAGCTCTAAATATGAGCACACACAATGTAGATACGTGTTTTATCAGGTGTGTATCCTTTGGTCCAACCTCAATGCAGATATTATGCATTTTCAACACGTGCAAGGAATTAGATGTAAGCTGCTTTAATTGCAAGGAAGATACCGGGGAGATGGCTTATTCTACCCAAGTTTTAGAGCTCTGAACCACAAATTTAAGAACCAATGCAAGCTCTGTGACAGAGATTTACCTTTATGTAATATGTAAAGTTTACCAACCCTATTATCAGTGGGTAATCATAAACATGACAATGAAATAAAATCTTTTAAGAAATGATGGCCTCCAAATGCTCAGAGACCCTTCAGATATATTTTTAAAGCCAGGTATTAATCTAGAGACACATTCAATTATTTCAATTTAATGGTGACTTATGAAAAAAATAAAGGGAAAGTAAAGAAGAAAAGGAGGGAGAGTGGGAGAGAGGAAGAGAGAAAAAGAGAAAAGGAGGAAAGGAAGAAAGGGCTTTTAGTACATAAAAAATATTTGACTGATTGTAATTTTATCAGAGGGAACAAAAGAAGGTGTTGATCTTAAGTCCGATGTGATAAAGCATTAATAAGCCAATGAGAGAAATATGGAAAATAAAATATAGGCTTTTGATGTCGAGATAGGAAAATTTAGTTACAAGAAATTAGGTTCTTCTTTAGGAGTAAGAACATTAAGGTTCATGTTTTATCACTTGGATGACAAGATATTTCTACTCTAATTTCCCAAATAGGCATTAAGATACTGTACTGCAAGTACAGAGTGTTATTTGATTTGGTTTCGCCAGCATTGAGCATGGGGCTTGGCACATTCATTTATTAACAAACATTTATTGAGCTTTATTGAGCTGCTATGTGCAAGGCATTATGCTATGTTATGAGCATGTGACATTGGAAATTCTATCATAGAACTTATATTCTAACAGAAGAGACAGACATTTGATCAGATGACTCACACATATAAGATGTTTATTAATGGCTGGCTGGGTGGATGATGGCTAGGTGGATAGACAGATAGAATGGATAGAATAGATGCTTACATGGATGACCTGGAAAGTTGCAAGAAGCTCTGCAATCCTAGCACTTAGTACAGGGTCTGATATACAGTAGAAATGCTGAAGAAATGCTTGTTCAATGCATAAATGATTGACTAAAGGGTTACACAAAACTTCTAAATTACTTCAAATACCTCTTCTATTGGCCTATTATGTTCTAAATTACCACAAACAGGTCTTCTGTCAGTCTGATAAAACATTTAAAAATCCCACTACTAGAATCACCCATTTCCAAAGAATATGTCAGAGACCTCATCATCCTCTGCTAACTTATTAGGGCTATTAATGTATAATCGGAGTCAGTCTGGTAAATGAGATAGCAATTATCTTGAAAAATAAGGATCTCAGTACTAAGAAAATGAAGCTTTGAAGGAGTGAGTGTGTCATAAGTATAGGTTAGTAACGCAAAAAAGCTTTAAGTTAAAAATTCACTTCTTACAGGGCCAACACTGCTTAAATAATTAGAATTTTAAATTACTATTAAATAACAATTGAACAGACAGTTCATTTTAATTTTGTCACCCTAACTGAAAAGTAAGTAAAAGATAAATGCAGAATGTACATATACAAAACCATTTAAACTGCATACTCACATTGAGTTATTTTTCCATTACATTTATATATCAAGCAACATAATATTATTAATGTGAAATCTAAGAAATCTACATAACATTTAGACATATATAGGCAAGGTTTGAAATTATATCTGTACTCAGTTGCCTTATTATTCAACTTTTAGTTATCTCCAGATTTTAAGTCAATATTAATTATTATTGGAAAAAAACAACTCAACTTCTTTGTAGCTGCATTCATTTTGGTCTCTACCTTTAGGCTACCTATAAGCCTAGCAAAAAGGCATGAACCTAGATTCTCATTATTATTTTCATCAAATCAATCATTTTTTAATTGGTAGAGGAAAAGACTAACCACCTCTTGGGGATTTCTGCTGAAAAGTCTGTCTTGAGACCATGTCTTACCATGGAAGACTGGACAATATTATATTTAATTTGGTTCTGGAATGGTTCTGTTACCACATTCGTAAAATCTAAAATGGACAAGTTGGCATTTTCTTATTCTCCACTTTTAGTATTACTGCAAATGTTCAAAAGGCAAAGGCTATGCTGACCAGTACCACTATAGGAAATGTGTTTGATGAAAGAGCTGGAAGGGAAAAAGAATCATTTGCTATAAGGATATAAATGTGCATGTCTGGGTCATTTCAAAAATAGTAAAATATTTGTGAACTAAGTGAGATTGTTTTTTAATTGGAAATTTAAAAGTAATTCACAAAACAAATTTAACTGTACAAATTTAACTATGACAACAAAATGGGTGCTAGGTTTAGTTGACCTTAATTGAGAGATTTGATTAAGTAATAAAAGACAACACAACCATCTTTATTTGGCAATGTGTTGAAGAGTTTATTGACTTCTTTTTTTTTTTTTTTGCTTTTAACTTTTCAGCCACTTGCTTCTGTTCCCATATGAGGCAAAGCTTTTAATTCTAGAAATTAAAGAGCTTGTTCAAAGCAATTGTTGATGCTTTAGAGGAAGCTTTATTAATTATACCATTGTTTCCCTCATGCAAAAGGTGAACCAATTAAGAAATTAGACAAAAAAGTTAGACAGAATAAAGATTAAAGAAATCATCTGTGTTACTGATATAACCAATACTTGTGAACGTGCCTTTGAAGCGGAACTACAACAGCTTTCTCGAGGCAGGGAAGAGTTGGACAACTCACCCACCCACTCTTGGAGGCTGAACTAAGCCACTGCAGAAGCCCCTACATGGAGCTTATCAATGACAAACTTACCTCAAGGCAGGGAGCACCAGCGGGCCTGCTTTCTACAGGTAGGCTCACTCCAGAGGGAAGGTGGGGAGAGGCTGAGGAGGAATGCCTGTTCTCCCAAACTCAACAATAAAGGAACTCACTCTATTTCTCTGGGGAGAAACAAATGTTAAAATCCAATTTTAGGAGCGTTTACAAAAAAAAAAAAAAAAAATCCTTCTTTTTTTTTTTTTTTTTTTTAACCTACATGGCTACATTTTAGAAGATATAAAAATTATCCTCATACACAGAAACCATCATGGGAGCCTTCTTCCCACCCCAAAAGTAATATGAGGAAACTAACTTTCATAAAGTAACTAAAAAGGTCTAAAGTTCAGCATTTATACAGGACAAGAGCATTGAATGCTTAAAGGGACTTAACATCTTTCCTCAAGAAAATTAATTATAGGAGCTCAGAAATCAAACATATTCTATTACATGACCTAACTGTAATTAAAATATTGCAGGCATGTTCACTGATTTAGTTCATGTTTTAAAATTCATGCACATGTTAATATCTGATATGATAACCATATTTTCAGAGGCAATGGCCCGATGTTGGGATATCTTGATAGTCATGCACTATATATGCTTATTTTTTTCCTGCTAATCTGATACCCTATACCCACACGTATGGTATGGAAAAGCAGTTGACTGCAAGATTAAAAGTAATGATGGATAACATTATTATTTTGAGATTTTTAGATATTGATTTACAATTTTTTTCCTGCTGTGAATAGAAGTAGCCTGAGAGTCTTTCTTGTTTTTGTTTCCAAAAGATTAAGCCCTTAGATAATTTAGCAGGTTTATTGAAAAAGTTTTAAAAAAAAAATTGTGAGTAGAAGCAGGTTAATTAGAAAAACTAGGAGAGAGACTTCCTTAGCCATATTTTTGGATACCCCACCACACCCAAACTATATATGTGTGCCTGTGTGTGTGTATATATATGTATATGTGTTCATGTGTATATATAATTGCATGCTCAGAAGGGAAGGAGAAGAGAGGTTTTTTATGATATGTCCCTTGGCTTGGTGTAGCCAAGACCCAAAGAGAAATGCCTTTGTGAGTCACTGGCACTGAAGCCACAGAAAGCCATAGACCTGAAGGGGCCACTTGTCAGGGATATTGGTTGTCTCAGGATAACTCATGGAGGCATAGGATTAGGTGGCCTTCTCACAAACAACCTAGCACTATGAGGTCCCAGACCCTTACCCGACCTTGAGAAAGGAGGGAAGTCCAAGAATTGCTGAGATTATTTTTTTTCCCACTTGGGCAAGAAAGAGGGCTCAATGTAAAAATTAACTGGTTTATGGAAAATAAAGAGATGCATTGTTTCTTGCTTGCCTGAATTTGTAGACTGACACTCATATCCATACAAAATTGCAAGTGCTCATTTTTTATTATGATACCAAATAACATTGAATTTGTAGAAATTAAAAGTTGAGAAGTTATGTGAACAATCCACAGAAAAAGACTGATATTTATTTACGTAACAGCACGATAGGGAAAGCTGTGTACCAAAAATCAGAAAGGTCGTGTTTAAGTCTCATCAACACTGCTGATTATATAGTTTAGGTAAGTCACACCTCTTGTCTATAATAATTCTTAGACAACTGTCCTGATGGCTTGTTTCGAAAACAATGAGCAGGGAATTTTCTAAATTGTTTGTAAACCACTCTAGTTCCAGGAATTTTTGTAATGATTATGATTGCAGGTACAGACAAGACCATTGCATGATATATAGATATAAACGTAAATAGATAAAAATATAGAAATTTCTACATGAGAAAGGCATAGTTTACTGGCCTTTAATTCAATGCTATTTGCCTTTTCACTTTAAAAACACATTCACCTATTGCTATATTTTTTACAGGTGACAGTCAGGCATGTACTTTACTCCTATTCAACCTGAAAGGGAATGGGTATCAAATATACCATACTAGACAATGTAGAGAAATAAACCTCCTGAGGAAGATTAAACAGAGATTTTAGTTTGGGGATAATGCCTGACGCTCGGGGAACATGCCTTTTTGCTATAATCTTTCCAAGCTTCAGTTTCCCCATCTGTCATATGGTGATATTATCTATCACAGCAAAGGTGAGATAAGAATAGAGTGATTTGTGCCATGTTATGGGTGCTAAGAGGAAAAGAACTCACCTCTACTAGCATGACAGGGAAGACTTCAAAGAGGAGTGATACTGGACTGGTAGTCTTACAAGTGGACAGGGAGGGTGGGACGTCGCAGGCAGAAAAGAAAGCGCGTGCAGCATCTTAGGCAGGAGATAACCACGGCACATTCAAGAAACCCTGACGCTGAGGAGTGGCTAGAGATCGGTGTGTGTATGTTGGAGTACCGGATGTTGAGTCAGAAATGATGAGCGGGGCTAAACATAGTGGCCTTTCTGTGACATTTTGAAGAGTTTATAACTTACGCTGTAAGAAGTAGAATTCTGAAGGGTTTTTAAATCAGAATTTATAATCTTGACATAACAGAAGTTTTCTAAGAAACAGAGAAATATGGTGTCTAAAGCTTTTTATTCTCCTTCACTACCTTGTGCTCCTACTTTAAGGTCAGCGATAGACTCCGGGATAGCCAAACTTGGAAAGTAGTTGTTACCCTAGTAGCAACCTAAATGTACAAACGATGAGACAGTGGGCTAGTCAATGTGTGCATCCTTCTTATTAAATGTATGACCTAGGCACCTTTATTCCTTAACCCTTGGCAATTTTTACTGGATCCGTAATTGGTAATTCATACACATCAAGCTCATTTCAACTTCAATGCCCGCCTGGTCCTCTAAGTCCTATCTGTGTCGACTCACTGCCTGATTCTGCTGTTTCACCCTCTTTCTCATCAGTTCATCTGATTCCAGAAACCTGGTTATGAATTGAATACTTTCTAAGCATAAAAAACTTTGAATTTATCACCTACCTGAATCTGCATTCCACATTTTCCCTCAGGCTTCTTACTCAACATTTGAATTTCAAACCATTGATGTCCCCAGATCTTGTTGTAATGAGCAGTGTCATCAAGCTCTCTTCTTCCATTAAGAAGAGCCAAATTTTCACACTCTTGCAGGCACGTGGGTCAAAGGAGGAAATGTCAAAGCACAGGTCAAATGTCAATAACAAATCCTGCTTGGGTTTATGTTTAAACGGAAGTTAGAATATCTTGATCCAAGGTAGTGCCAAAATGCATTCCTTTTTTCACAGTTAAAAGTAATCTTACGGTCCTCAGGAGATCAGCTGTAATGTGTGCAAGGTCATTCTGTATTTCCTTTCACATTTTTATTTGACAGGTAGAACATGCAGCATATCTCCTTCCCCGGACAGTCATGGAATTCATGTTACCATTAGCCGGTACCAATAAGTCGGCTGCCAACAGACATATGGAGGGATGGGAGCTGCCTGTAGCAGCCTGGGTGTGTGAACACTTTGAACCCTGTCATCACTTATCAATCACCACGTTCGGCTTGAAACATGTTGGACTTTTACCAAGTTCCAGCACCAGCACTAAATGGGATGAAATTCGCCGTCTTCTTTTTTCTTACTTTTGTCTCGTAGCATAAAAATCAATATAAAAGAAACTCACTTTTTTCCTGCAGGATGGAGCTCTATTCCAGTTTTATATTTTTTTTGCATAAAAATATGATATTCCTTCTTAAAGGAATGCTATACTTCAATTATGTAAAAATAACCTGTTTGTTGACAAAATCTGGAGAGCAATGTTCTAGTGGAGCAGCTTTATGATTTAAAAAGTAGTAAAATAGCAAGGAAAAATATTTATCAAAATGAAAAATTCATATATACTTTGATCTGGCAATTTAATTTCTAGAAATGTGTAGTACTACAGTTCTGCTTACATATGTGTAGAAGAACGTGCACAAGAATGTTGCTCCCAGCATTGTTTGCAACAACAAAAATATAAACAAAAACAATTTAAATCCCCAAAGAATGGGGCAATCCTCTGAGTACAATTAGAAAAGATTGCAGAGGTATGTTGTTAAGTAAATACAGTCAATCCTCATTATTCATGGAGTCAGAATTTGCTAATTCACCTACTTACCAGCTAAAATTTATTTGTTACTCCAAAAGCAATACTCACAGAGTTTCTGCCATTATTCTGTGGACATACCCAGAGCAACAAAAAACTGAAGTTGCTGGTACACATGTTCCCAGCTGAGGTTGAGCAAGGTGACTCTTTGCCTTCTTGTTTCAGCACTCAAATGTAACCAAGTCTCTGTTTTAGGATCCATTTAGTGAGATTTTTTTGCATTTTTATGCTTTATGTTGCCGATTTTGCTGTTTAAAATGGCCCCTCAAGTGTAATGCTGACATGCTGGTTAGTATTACCAAGCACAAGGAGCTTACGCTGTGCTTTATAGAAAGAATATGTGTGTTAGATAAGCTTCATTCAGGTGTGGATTAGAGTGTTGTTGGCAGTGAATTCAATGTTAATGAATCAATAATATATGTTAAGTAAGACGTCTTTAAACAGGAAGATACACAAAGCAAGGTTATGTGTTGACCAGTTGATGAAACGGTGACTAACCCTGTATTTCCCCTGGGAGCAATGGTTCAGTATTTGCTAATTCAGTGTTAGCTGCAACTTTATAAAACATAACTATAACAAATAATGAAAACTGCCTGTGTTTAGGTGGTTGGCTTTTGTACTTCTGGGAATTTTATACTAATTGCATGTATTATTGAATCAAAAACTAAATAAATAATTTCATAAAAGAACGAAAGATTTCATTTTCCATGTTTACAATGTTTTAAAAAGCAGCTTCTGACTTGGGGCCAGTACCAAAATGATTACCTGGCGAGGAGGGTGATTACCAACCTGTCTGTCTACCACGCCCAGCCTCTGCCTCTGCTGTGCTGTCGTCCTTGGTGCTGTCCATGCTCAGTGCTAAGGAGGGGCCTGGCTGCGTGCTTAGTATCTTTTGCCAAAAGAGAAGCAAATGCACACTCTTCCAAAATTTTAGGGGCAAGTAAATAGAGAGGGGAGAAGGGAGGATTAGTGGTTTTTCTTTGTTTGTTTGTTTTGTTTTTACCAAGAACATCTGGCTCTTTATTATTGTTGTTTCATAAAAGAGCATCCATAAGTAGTACTAATATGAACACTATCACTGAAAATAATTTTGGCTGTCTCTGTAGGAATTTAAATTACACCAAAACCTTGATCAAGAAAAAAAATTATTGAATTATGCTTGGCACTAGTGCACTTCTTTTCTCAGATATCTCTTGTTGAATGTAATCAGGAACCAGAGAAAAGCAGAAGAGGTGGCCCAGAGGTGAAAATAAATATTTGGTAGGAATTTGGATTCTCTAAATTTGTTTTCATAAATACGAGTCAGAGCTAAGGGGGCAAGCCGACAGCATATATAACTATGGGGTTGGATCTATGGTGA
This sequence comes from Indri indri, assembly GCA_004363605.1. Taxonomy (NCBI): domain Eukaryota; kingdom Metazoa; phylum Chordata; class Mammalia; order Primates; family Indriidae; genus Indri; species Indri indri. Next base: position 23,465 of record RJWJ010011097.1, read on the forward strand.
GATTTATCTTTTGTCCTAGTGCTTTTAGGGTATACTGAAATCAGGGAATTTGAGACAAGGGGCATTGGTTGTAAATAGTTGTCGGCAATAACACTGAGGAGGCAGAGGGGACGGGCAGCAGTTTCCCAGAACCAAGAGAATGTTGGCTACCAAAGTGATAGCAGTAATTAGCAAATTGATTGCTGTAGCATCATGAGCATGCAAGGATATCTCATTGTGAAAGCTGAGCATTACGCCTTTCCCCAAGTTCAGTTTATCATGCAACCTTTCCCTGCCTGAAGTGGCTAATGTCAAAAACGTTTCTGCTAACCAGAAAGACCTGAAAAGATAAAAAGAAAACATGATTTAAAAAAATGTTCCTATTGATAATAACTTTAAATCGACTTACATTAAATTTTACAAGAGCTTTCCTAAAATGAACAGAGATGAAAATCAATTAAACATAGTGAGACGTTTCAAAAGAGAACCTTTCTAAGTAGTGCATGTTGAGAATAATGCCCCCTGTTTGAACACTGGTCGCTTATCGTCCCAGCTAAACACTTTGAACAGAATGTAGTAAAATCAATGTTTATTTCACAATTGCTTTTTTGGTAAGACTGCTCCTTCACTACACAGCTTTCCCTCATCATCACTGCCACCACCACCCCATGCATGCGCGCGCGCGTGCCACACACACACACACACACACACACACACACAGAGATTTTTTTTTTTTTTATCATTTTATGCCTTAGATTTCTAGCTCATTACTTTGGCTTCCATTTTGTTCTTGGCCCATTTGGGTTTCATTTCTTTGCTGCTTTTGATTTTGGGAGAGCTATCCAGACTGATTAAAATTATGTGTTTTTTGCCAGGCATTGCGTCTTACACCTGTAATCCCAGCAACTTGGAAGGCTGAAGCAGGAGGACAGCTTGAGGCCAGGAGTTTGAGACCAGCCAGGGCAACATAGCAAGATCCCATCTCTAAAAAAAAAAAATTTAGCTGGGCATGGTGGCATGTGCCTGTAGTCCCAGCTACTCAGGAGGCTGAGGCAGGAGGATTGCTTGAGCCCAGGAATTCAAGGCTGTAATGAGCTATGATTGCACCACTGCACTCCAGCCTATGCAATAGAGCAAAAATCAATCTCTAAATAAATTTTAAAAAATCGAATGTCAATGGCAAAGATATAGAATCAACCTAAATGTCCATCAATGGATGATTGGAAAAAGAAAATCAGCGTATATAAATGCCATGAAATACTAGTCAGCCATAAAAAAAGAATGAAATCATGTTTTTTGCAGCAACATGGATAGAACTGGAGCCTGTGATCTTAACTGAAATAACTCAGAAGCAGAAAATCGAATACTGTATGTTTTCACATGGGAGCTGCATAGCGATTACACATGGACATAGAAGGTAGAAAAATAGAAACAGAAACTAAGGTTATTCAAACTTGCTGCAATAATCAAGAAAGAAGACCACCTTGACAAAGTTTTAGTGTATCAAAAGGGGGCAAGTTAATAAATGAGCTATTTATAAAGTTTGGGTTCTGGCTTCAATCAGTTTAAAGCAAATGTTTCAAGGAAGGGAACTGATTGGGATTGGATAAAGTTGAAGACTTAATAGTTCAGGATTGATGGACATAGTAAGGCAAGGGTCTTGAATTAAGTCTTGAGAAGTAAACCTTTGTTTGATAAAGCAACCCGTTGGCACAGGTGAGCAGAATGCTGTTGTCTCTGATAAATTGGTTCACGAGAATTTCCTGAAGCAAATAGTGAAGTTATTTATTGATTTATAGTCTTTTATCTTTTCTGGGCTGGAACAAACAACTAAGTCATGTTGACTCAGAGGCTCTCAGTTCTTAGTCCTAACAGTTTTGTCATATTGCTGTAGGTGGTCACAGTGCTCAGGCCACCCAGCTAAGACACATTGTCCTACCCACCACTCCCCACTGTATATATATTGGAACTGTATACCTTGGTTATGGACAGGGGATAAGAATGGAAGTGGTAAGTGCAACTTTAGATTTATACTCTTAGGAAGAAAAGAATGCATCCTCCCTCTCCCCTTTCTCCTTCCTCACTGTTTGGGAAGCGATAGAAGCATTGGAAACAGTCCCCTAATTACAGGAAGGAAATGTCATGCTACAGATAACAGAGGAACAAAATACTAGAACTCTTGGTCTGGATCATTCCCTATCATCTCAGACCTGCTCCCCTTACATTCAGACTGTTACAAAGAAATAAAGATCTATCTTTTTAAAGCCCCTGTTATTTTTGGATGTTTTATAGCATTCCAAGCAGAATCCTAACTAAAACTGCATCTCAAAATTTGTATGTCTATTTATCTGACAAATTGATTTTTCTCTTCCACTTAAAAATCACACTCAATCCACCAGCACATCCTGCCAGCAATCCTTGAAAGCTCAACCCAGATCCCCCCACTTCACTCTGCTTCTGTACCCACCACTCTGACTCGAGCCACCATCATCTCTTTCCTGGAGTATGGCAGTAGCCTCTCAGTCATTCCTTGCTTCCAACTTGGACCCTCTACAAACCATAGTCTACCTAACCAAAGAATGGTCATTTTAACACATAAAACAGATCATTTCATTTCCCTGTATAAACCTTTTCATTACACCTAAAACAGAATCCACTTTCCCGTGATGCTATGGCTTGAATATTTGTCCTCTCCAAAATCTTATGTTGAAATTTAATTTCCAATGTGGCAGTATTGAGAGGTGGGACATTTAAGAAATGATTGGGTCATAAGAGCTCTTCCCTCATGAAAGACATAATACATTTATGGATTAATAGATTATTGAGTTAATGGGTTAATGGACCATCATAGGAGTAGGACTTGGCTGCTTTATAAGAAGAGGAAGAGAAACCTGAACTAGCACACTCAGCACCCTCGCCATGTGGTGCCCTGTACAGCCTTGGACTCTGTAGAGAGTCCTCACCATCAAGAAGTCCCTCACCGGATGCAGCCCCTTGGCCTTCGACTTCCCAGCCTCCAATAAGTGTAGGAAATAATTCCTTTTGTTTATAAATTACACAGTGCCAGATATTCTGTTACAAGCAGCAGAAAATGGACTAAGACACAGCATACAAACCACTATATAATCTAATCCTTTCCTACTTTCTTAGTGTCAACTTTTATTCTTCTCTTCTTCACTCAGGATGCTCTACCCACACTGGCCATCATTGAATTCCTTGATAAGCTGAAGGTACTGCCTCTTCAGTTTGCTTTCTGCACCTGCTGCTTCCTCTACCAGGACTGTGCCTTCCTCTGATCTTCATTGTCTCACTTCTCATCAGTCAGGCCTCACTTCCAGTGTTACTTTGCATTGTGGCTTTCCCTGACCAGCTAATATAATTTTACTTCCCTTCCCCCTTTCTCTTTAACTCTCTGAGAAAACACCGGCATTGTTTTCTTCACAGCACAGCACTTTTTGAAATAATCCATCTCTTTATTGTTTGTTACCTGTTTAGTGTTTTACTTTCCTGCTAAAATCAAGCTCTATGAGAGCAGGACCTTGTCTGTCTACGTCATCATTACATTCTCAATGCCCAGAACAGTGCCTGGGACATAGGAAACGCTCTAAAATACGCATGTAATGAATAAATTATCTGGGAACACACATGCTAATATCTTCATATAGTGTCTGGCATACAACCGAAGATAATTTGATCATAGGGAAGATTGTCTGCATTGTTGTTGCCTATTCACTGTGTCCTCACATGTTGAAGAGAGAAAGCTCTGGTGTCTATTTGACTTCTTACAGGGGCAATAATCTCATCATGTGGACTCCACCCTCAAGACCTCATCTAAACCTACTTAACCTGCCAAAGGCTTTGTCTCTTAATACCATCACATTGGGGTTAGGGCTTCAACATATGATTTTGGAGGGGGTTGAAACACAAACAAAATTCCATAACAAATGGTCATGCCAAAAAGAAGAGAGAAGTAAATATACATGTTAATGTATAACCCCATTAAAAACAGGATAAGTAACTCTGTAAAATACAAAGTGAAATAAGACATCTTACGCCACAAAATTCACTCAAAATTATGTAAATAATCCTGCCTAAATCACATAGTATCCAGATTAATCCTTGGAGTGAATGAACCTTTATTCAAGATTAAAAAACAATTATGAAGTAATTTTTGGTGTCATAAAATTAAAGAATAAAAGTATTAAATAGTACTCCTTAGATCATATTTTCATTGAATAATCATGGAATTAGAGTTAATTCTTTTGGAAAGATTAATCAAACTTTGTAGAGATGTCATTAATTATTGGGTGGTTAAAATTATACTTTTTAAATGCTTAAAAATACTATTTTTAAAACTTAAAAATATTTAATTAAAGGATCTGGATTATAACAAAAAGAGAACTTTAAAGTTAAAATTTTCCATAACACTGGCATTTACTGTCAAAAGTCCTCCAGGACATTTTGGGAGAAACAAATGCCTAAGTAGCTCAGAAATGTACATTTTCTCATGCATATAAAATAGCCAGATGTTTTCTTCTTGAGAAAAAGTTATCTTTTTTTGGAAAATGCTTGTTCTCCTACCTAAATATCCTTAATTTTGCAATAAAGATTATCTTTTGTTAGCATCTTTAATCTTTTTTTCCAAAATAATCTGTAAAATTATGTCTCTGCAGAACAGTATGGTTTCCAAAGTTTCCAAAGGTCATTTCATTTTAAAAGTTCTACTGTAAAGAAGGATAAAGTATTATATAATAGTCTGCTATTGTAAAATTCAAATAAACTCAAGAGAGAAAGAAAACAGTCTGTAAAAAATATGTCTCTTCTTTATCTTATGTAACCATCATGGTTTTTCCTACACTATGATTTTCATATTATGCATGCATATCCAAATTGGCTGACCAATCCTTTATACGTATAGTTGGAGGATTTTTTCTGTTCAATTTATAAACATGATTTATAGTAACTGCCAAAGAAACCAGAGATTAAGAAACTTGTCCAAAGTTACAACAGTGAAATGGTAAGAGCCAAGAATTGACTCTAAGCACAGCCTGGATGCTCAGACGTTCACTCTACCAACCCCCAATAGTCATGGATTCACCGGCAGAAAGAATAAAAGATTAGGAAATGGAATTACCAGAAAATGTAAAGGAGATGAGGGGAATAGAGATTGTTTCATTGCCACAAAGATTTAGCACATGAGTGTTAAATTTGATGATGAAAGAAAAGCCATTTGAGTAACAAATGTCATATTCTTCATGGTGACAATTCAGCTATATAAGAGAAGCTAGTTAAAGGCAAAAATCAGGCCTTCTAACAGCTATTTTTCTTAATACGATGTGAAGGATACAAATAAATAAACCGGGGGTCTTGCCTTCAAGGAGCATGAAATCTAATCAGGAAGGAAAAAAGTAAATAAATAAAAAAGGAACTGTAATAAAAAAAATTCAAGAAAGCAAGATGAATAGGCAAGACTACTAGGTAAAGATGATAATATTCATTTGCTTAAACATATTTATTATTATAATAAATATAATATATTTATATTATAAATTATGTCATAATGATATAGCAAATAATCTAATCAATAATATAATTATACATTATATTATTATGTAATCATAAGCTGATAATTTAATTAATAATATAATTAATTATACTACATGTAGTATGTCGATAAAATATTATATATAATAAAATAATAATATAAATATATCATGGGAATAGGGGAATCCTTTCTATTCTACTAAAATGAAGCAAGTCATTTTCTTTAAGATAATAAAAATGATTTAATTAAATATAATGTAATTTTTAGCACATCAACAATAATGATTTAGTATTCAAACTTCATTGTTTTCAGAATTCTATTAGACAAAATAATATAATTAGGTCAAAATCATTACATGCTTAGAGATCTATTTTTCAGGTATGCTATTTTTTAAATCCCCAATACATTGCATTGTTCACATATTTAGATATTTTTGTGAAATACTAGATATACTATGTTCTTTGTGTATAAACATATTCTGATGTCATCCACATGAGAATACCAAATTCTCATGTTGGTTAAAACATGGTTTATGTTCATTGGTCTTTCATCTTTTCATTCCTGTGGGAGTGGTCTTTTCCAAACCTGTAATAACACAAAATTTCCCACATTTTTGGTTTTTTCCAAAAGTCAAAGGCTATTTAACTCAGTACAGATAAGACATTAGCATTAAATAAAACTTCTGTATTTGTTCTCTTTGCTTTTTCTATTAATAATTGTGCCACCACAGTCTTCCCTGACTAGAATTTGTAAGATTTAATGAGAGTTTTTCTATGCCATATAAAATATAATCATAACCTTTAGAATCTAATTTCTCCTTCAGCTAATAGTCTTTAGAGTGGATCATTCAATTTTTTCCCCTTTAGCTCCTATATTCTTATTTAAATCATTATTTAACACCTTTTAGAGTCCTTTATCTGATCATCATTTTTCAAAATCCTTAAGTGTGACAGCCTCCTGAAATACCCACTAAAATGCCATGTAGTTAATTTCTGCACAGGGACTGGTCACAAGATTATTCCAATATAAATTGTCAGTCGCATCTTCCCTGGATTGTAAAGAGCAACACAACGACAACATCCACTTGCTAAGTTCACATGTATTGTAATTCACTACTTATCATTATTCAGGAAGCTGAGACTCTCCTGCCAAAAGACAGTAGTGTCAAATGAAGTCAGCACATTTAGGGGATTTAGAGCAAATTCAGTCCTGGTTTAATAGGCACCCCTTTGCACTTGGGAACATAACCCCAGGTGTGTTAATCTGAAAAGCAGTAGAATGGGTGTGATGGAGAGTCATATATCTACCCAATGAACATGAGGTTGACACACGAGTAAGCTAAATCATATGATCTTGCATTGAATCACTCCTCAGAGAAATTATTTAAGGACAGCAATTTACTGAGGACTACTCATATAGCAAGCATTTATTGAGTTTCTATTGCAGTCCTCATCTACCAATTAGGCAAAAATAGTCTTCGCAGCATAGATGACTTGGAGGTCATTATTCCTTTGTTCATACATAAGGCTCTTATTCTGAGGTATAAAGAAGACTTATTTGGGTCTCCTGTACTTCATTCATGTGAAGCAACTTCAAAAAGTTAAATTATTTAAAGTAAGTCTGGTAGAAAACTGGAAGGAGCAAACTCAATAATTTCACTCCTGTCCTGCCTTAAGCCAGACCCCCTTTCAAAATTATTTCCATACAGCTGCTGCCTCAAGTGTACAATTAAGTCATGTATGTGAATCTTGGAAAGACAAATCTCCAAAATTAAAAGTGGACAAGTTAAAGTTATTTAAGCAGACATGACTGCTTTTGTGTATCTTATTAGAAGTTAGGAACATTTAGTTATTACAAGTGGGGAAGGAAAAGTTCAAGGAACAGACCCAATATAGAATTCTGCTTACAGTTTTTAAAAAAAGACAGGATAAAGTTTTACCATCCTACTTCAAGAATTAAACTCAGTCACATCTACCCTAAAAGGAAAATTAAGAAATTGATCACTCTGGGGTAACTTGATATACAAAGATTTCTATACCTCATGTCAATTTTGAAAATGAGGAGATAAATTTAAAATAAACTTTTTTTGGTTTTTTGTATTGTATCATCAGGCACATGAAAACTAAGACTTGAGAATCCAATAATGATATTCTGAAACAAATGTAAAATTTTCTAGTCTAAATTATCGAACAGTAGCAAGTCAGGACAAGGATATTGGTAAAAATAGCAAAAACTTATTTCTTCCATAAAGGCAATGAGAAAACCAGCAAAAAGTTATCAAAATCAACATTGTCAGTATCATGAAAATTAACCAAAGGCTTGCAACAATCCAGGAAGTTTTTATTCCGGAAAAGAAGCTGAATCTTGATAATAACAATGAGTTCTGTGCCTTTTTAGCTTACTTAGTCCCATCCTGAGCTGTCCAGCTCCATGGTAACCTTGAAAACCAACAGCTCTCATCATGTTGAAAGCCGGGCAGCCACTGAAGGGAGAAGAATGGAGTTGTACCTTGTTTAGGGCCCCATACCTGGAGAATTGTCATTATTTGGCCTATTAGGTGGTTTCCTGGAAGACTCCACTTGTAAGTCTGCCTTCATTTGACCTGAGTCATCTCATGCAAAAAGCCTTTCCTTTGTAGGAATTTATCGAAAAATAAATACAGGCAATGTTTGACTTCATGGCCGCCTGAGGAGGTGGATCACAATTGGAACAGACAATAGACTAACCACAAGCTTAAAAGGAAAAGCTGTAAAATAAGATGTCCACAGGGTTTTTGAAAAGGTCTGAAATATTCCTGGAAATACAGAAAGTCATTTGCATGCATAAGACTATGCATATGATCAAGAAAGGTCTCAGAAGGCTTTAAGCTCTCTCACCTCTACATGACCTTGAGGGTCTCAACCAGCAGGAAGCAAAAGCTAAGGCACAGGTGTGAACTGCTTGCCAAGTGTTGAAGGCAAACGCCAACCTGCACACAGAGCTTCTTGCAAAGATGTGGATACTTATTAGTTCTGGGTGTTTAAGGAAAGATCTGTCTAATCATTAGTTGACCACTAAGTTAACCGATAACAGACTTTAGTGGCCACATGTAACAAAGAATACAAACTCTACAAAATTAGTCCAGAAAGTCACTTTAAAAAGAACTATAAAAATATCAAATCTGGGGCAGGAGGATCAAGATTTTCCCCATTATATAATTTATAATGTCTAGTTTTTTAATATAGCATTAGAAGATATACGAAGAAACATGAAAATATGGTCCATACAAAGAAAAAAAGGCAATCAAAAGAACTGTCCCTGAGGAAACCCAGACATTGGATTTACTAGATGAAGACTTTAAGTCACCTATTTAAGATACAGTCAAAAGACTAAAGGAAACCATGTCTAAAGAGCTAAAAGAAAGTATAAGAAAGATGTTTAACCATATAGAGAATATCAATAAGCAAATATACATTATTAAAGAGGATGAAGAAAAATTCTGGAGTTTAAAAGTACAATAACTTAAATGAAAAAGTCACAGCAGAAGTTCAACAGAAAATTCAAACAGATAGCAAAAAGAAAGATTGAGATTATCCAGTCTGAGGTGCAAAAAATAATAATAATTCAAAAACATGAACAGAACTTCAGACACCTGTGAAACATCATCAAGTGTACCAATGTATGCACAATGACAGTCCCAGAAGGAAAGGATAAAAAAAGTCAGAAAGATATTAGAAGAATAGTGGGTGAAAACTTTCTTTTTAATTTTTAAAAAATAACATATACATTCAAGAATCATAGAGAACTCCAAATAATATAAACTCAAAAAGATCCACACTTAGACACACCTAGACACATCATAATCAAACTATCAAGAGCCAAAGACAAAGAGAAAATGTTGAAAGTGGCAACAGAGAAGTTACTCATCATGTATGAAAGATCCTTAATAAGATTAATAGCTAATGTCTCATCAGAAACATGGAGGCCAGAAAATAGTGGGATGACATTTCAAAGTGCTGATAGAAAAAAATTGTCAACTAATGATTCTATATCCAGAAAAAGTTACCTTTCGGAAATGAGGAGAAGTTAATAAATTCCCACATAAACAAGAACTGAGAGTATTCATCGCTAGATGTGTCCTACCAAAAAAAAAAAAAACCAGAGAAGTCCTTCAAGCTATTAATAAAATGAAAGGACATAAATATTAATTTATCTAATCTACTAATATCAAGAAATAAAGAGCAGTGGCAAAGGTACCTATATAGGCAAATAGAAAATACAAATATATTTTTTGTTGCTAACTATATTTCTCTCCTGCCTAAATTAAAAGACAACAACATAAAAGAATAATTATAAATCTACATTGATTGGCAAACAATGCATAAAGATGTCATTTATATGACAATAATAGCTCAAAAGAGTAGAAGGGAAACAAGCTATACAAGAGCAAAGTTCTTGTATACTATAAAATCAACTGATATTAATTCTAACTAGATTTTTATAAATATGTTATTAATTGTGATCCCCATGATAATCACTAAGAAAATAACTTTTAAAATATAGTAAAAGAAATTACAAGGGAAATTAAACAGTACATTACATGATGTCTGTTTAAGACAAAAGGAGGCACTTATAGACAAACAGAGAAACAAAAAAAATTAGAATATAAATATTAAGTTAAGAAGAATTATGTGCGTTTTGAATGAGATTTTAGACTACTTGGAGTTAACAAAGCAGAGAGATACACAAAGGTTACAGGAGTAAGGCCTCTTGGCTTTCTCTAAATTATCTCATCTTTTACCTTGACCTGAATTGTCTTTTTAAACCTAGAAACCACTTGAGAGTAAATACATTATTTTCCAATATTCTGCATATGGTGAAAGGCAGATGGAAAAATGCCTTCAAATTCCTTTGTGTAAAGGAGGATAATCGTGCAACCTCCACACAAAGCCTGCACTAATGACCACATTAGAGCATCCTTCCGTAATGTTTATGCTAGGTTGACTGCTAATCAGGAAACAGAGAGCACGGAGCGAGAAGGAGGAGGAGGAGGAGGAGGAGGAGGAGAAGGAAGAAGAAGCAAAGAAAATGAGTTATGATGAAAGAGAGGAAAAATATGTATTCCTTAGCCTGGCTTCTGGTGCCTTTTACAATAAAAGCACAGAATATAATTCCAATTTTGTTTCTTATTTCTAACTTAAATCCTTCACTCTAGTAGAACAAGTCCTCAATACTCACACGCCGTTTCACATTACCTCTTCAGTTTTGATATTTTCTTTCCTGAATTGCTATTCTGTTCTCCTCTCCCATTTAAAAAATGTTCTTTCTTCAAGATGCACTTTGATCCCATCTCCATTAAATCTTTCCAGGTGGTCTCAGCTCAAAATGATTTGAAGTTCAATATATTTCAGCTCAGTTATCACATATTACTTTTTTGCTTAATTCTGGTCTTAATCAACATGGCAGGCTCAGATTCATGCAACAGTGGCTTGAACTCCAAAGGGCTTATCTCAAGAGATAAAATCTGGTGGTAGGCAGTGAAAATATGGTCTAGAGCAGAGGTCAGTAAACTACAGCCTTTTTAATTGGAATATAGTTATAGCCATTCATTTACATCTTGTGTATGTCGGCTTTTACACTGCAATAGCAAAATAGAGTAGTTACAATCCTTTTTAGGATATTTGCCTACCCCTCATGTAGATACTCCACGAAGTCATCAAAGGCTCAAGTTTCTTCCACTTTCTATTCTAATATCTTCAGATCCAAATTTTTGTTTAAGGTATTTCATGTCCCCAATGAGTCTGCGTGAGTTCCAAATGAGTTATCTCCATTAACAGACTGCCTGGAAGTCCCACCCAACACATCTACCTATATCTCATTCACCAGAACTTATTTTCATGACCACTCCTAGCTGCACAGGAATCTCAGAACTATATCTTTCAGCTGGACTTGTTGCTGCATTTGATAATAGGGGTCTACAAGGAAAGGAGAAGAAAAGACGGATGTGAACAATTAGCAATTGCTATCACAATTATGAATTGTTTGATTTCAAGAAATGAACAAACTAGCTTAAGTAGTATTTATGAAAAATATACAAAGGAATCTCATGGAACCCAAGGGTAAAGGTGTCGTCTGGTCTTACAAAGGACAGAAGCCAGCAATTAGAAAGATACAGCAACCTCTTCCCTCTTTTGTCATCTTTCCATGGTCATCTCTGCTCTCTTTGCAAGGCTCTTTAATTCTTCTCTCTCTGAATGCCAGATTTCTCTGCAGAAGCAAATGCCTATTCTTTTCTTTGCATATTTCTCAAACAACAATCGACCTTTATCTCCGATTTTATAATCTTCCCTTGATTCAGAGTAACACCTGAATACCCTGATCAGATAGAGCGCCAAACAGAAATTTATGAGAAAGAGCATCTTGTTGATATAATGTGTCATTTTTCTACCTGCTATTGGGTTACTTGTGGCCTCAATGACAGTTTCATGTGGGCTAGCAGATTTTCCAGGCTGAGAAATAAAAATGATGGGCATGTGTCGACCAACTTCTATAGGCTGGTAGCTTTCATGCTCATGCACTACCAAAAATAGCATGTATTATTGGTTGTCTTTGTCATCTTTATGAGTGGGCATTTCTGTGACCTGCTGAGGATTCTGCTTGTTCATGGAAGGATTACTCCAAAACTCGTATGGAACAGGTATGTAAATAAGAGTGTGCGCCCTCTGCTTCCAGCATTTTCTAAAGGTAGTGATAAGCCAGTCCCAAGATATATTATGTGAAATCAGTTTCTTTTCATATTTCCAGAAATAGTGAGATCTTATGAAGGTACAAATAACAGGAAATTAATGGCTACCTTTATAAGGCCACAGCGACAATCACCACAGTCCAAAAAAGCAAGCTGAGTACATGTAGGCAAGGGAACCTCTATGTACGAGAATTGCAAAAATTTGGTCACCTCGCTATGTTATAGCTTGTCTGAGGACAAGAATCATACATTATATTTACTTTTATTCCTTACATTATATATTTAGAAAAGTAAGAAATAGTGTTTATCAGGTGCACCAGAAATCAAAAGAAAACACTCAGGGACAGTGTTGATACTACTCTCTGTACTCATTTCTCAGAAATACGTTACCCACAATACAATATTTCTTTACATATTTCTTTTTTATATATGATCTCCAAATCACTTTAAAAAAAAAAAAGGAACGTTGTTATTCTGGTATCTCAAAATGTAATCATGTCTCCTTGTTTAAACAAAACCAAGGATACTACAAATTCCATTTTATTTTTCATGGCAAATACTCTCTTAACATGCTTGTCTCTATATATCACAAAGGTATCCCAGTGATTTCAAGAAAAGCTAACTTTTCATAATGGGGACAGAATATGGGGGTAGGTGAGAGGCATTATAGTCTAGTTGAAATAAATTCCATGTATTTAATTCTCCTATAGACTAAATGCAGAACAATTAAAGCTCTTACAGAATTCGAACAGATATTTGGTACTTCTTTCACTTTTTAAAGACAGAGCACTTATGAAGCTATAATGAATCTGCGCTAGTTTGTTAAGTTTTTGGTTTAGCTTTGCTTTGGTGTTTGTTTGTTTGTTTGACATCAAGTATGTCCATAGAAAAGAACCACTACAGAAATGGATTCATGTCTCTTTGTTGGTCACCTGTGGTGACAGCCATCTGAGTCCGAAGCAGAGGTTTCTAAACTTTTTTTGGGTAAATTTAAGGGGTACAGTGCAATTTTGTTACATGAATATATTGTGTTGTGAAGTCAAGATTTAATTTCAAAATTGTAGCATTACCTGACTATGAGATATATCATATACCTGTTTCTAACAAGTTACATATGTTTGATATTTTGTTCATATTGTTATCCTTTGGGGAAAAAAATAAAATACCTTCTTAGTTTGCATAGGCTCTACTAAATTATTAACAAGGAAAAATATATACAACTTTAAAAACAATGTATAAATATATATTACATTTATTATTTTTCACACTCCCTTTATATTAATTACTTGGTGGAAATAGTTAACTTCAGTAGATACTGCATGTGCAAAAACAAAATTTGCTCTCCATTCTAAATCATGACCTTGCTTCATTCCTATGACCAGTGACAATGTCCTCATCTTGATGAAGCCACTTAGCTGACTTTGATCCTTACAATGCACAAGAAACACTTTCATCATTGACATTGATTTGGTATGCATATGACTTTTTGATGAAATAGAGGGATAAACCCTCCTTGTTCTATTAGTATGATGGCATGGCATTACAAATTATATGTTTGTTTTCTAGTAAAATATAAATGACACTAGAGAAAGCAATTTATTCTAAAACCATAGTATAAACTCCTATATTTTCAAAGAACTGATGTAATCAAGTTGATAAACCATGAGCCAGGCTTATTTAAATGAGTTGTCTTTTGGCATATGGAAAGAATTATTTTCTGTTATGAAAATCAAACAAGCTGTTAGTGAATCACAGAAGACAAATACAGAAAATTGCGTTGTAAAAACACATTTCAGGAGGATCCATTGCCCATAGCAATGATAAAAGAACAACTGGAATATCAGAAAGAAAATTGTCTTAGTAATAGGGAAAACAGAATATTCCTTCTTGATATTGTTCTAAACAAATTAAATATTAATCATTCTCATAATATAAATGTTTGAATAACTGAAATATATGTAGTGCTGCCAAAAACCTACAAAATTAAAACTGTGTTTCCAGCAATAATGGTGAATTAGACCCTCTGTCTCTCTCATTGCAAACAACTAAAAATGCTAGATAAAATATTTTTCTCATCTTTTAAAACACATTAATGAACTGACAAAAGCACTGAGAAAGATGAAGAGGCTAAAAAGAAAGTAGAAGTCATATCTCAGAAAAGTCATATTTGCAGCATGAAAGCTTATTTACATATGGAGAGGGACTTTGTTAACCAAGAGAAATTTGACTTTAGTTTCCGTAGGATTTAAGAACATTGACGCCTGAAGAAAAGGCCAGAGAATATTGAAGGTAGACAGACAACCAGGAAGCTTCTGAGATATTTCTGGGAACTCGAAGTTCTACACCCTCAATGGAAACGTGAATTAGAAATCATCCTGGACCCCAAATGTCCACATGTAAGATTTTAGAAAAATTGCCCAAGTGAGACTTTAAAGCTGAGCTTGAAGTGATCTCTCCTGGAAATTTTTTAACCATCAGTACCCCTTCAGCCAGTTTGTAACCAGTGTAGTTCAAAAAGCTTAAAGTTAAAAAAAAAAAAGCTTAAAGTTAAGAATTACATTGAGAGTGATCAAGAATTAGAAGTACGTCAGGCCCCTAGCAGGAACAATTTTAAATGATTACTGAAGGAAAAACTTTCATGTAGAGTCTCAATATTTAACACACAAAAGTTTCAAGAAATAGGAGCACTCAATCAAAAAACACAAACCTACAAGGAAACAAAACACCATGAGAGACAACAGTATCAGGCCTGCAAGACAGTTGAGGTGTTGAAATTATCAGATTAAAATACAATGTAATTGCATTTTATAAATTTAAAGGCATAATATAGTATAATAGAATATCAATGAAATTAAGAGCAAGAATAATTTTTTAAATATCAAATATATTTGAAATATAAACAAATAGAAATTCTAGAAATAAAAAAATAAAATAGACAATAAAAAGTTGATGCATGAGTTTAAAATCAGATTAAAACAGTTGAAGACAGAAATAATAAATTATAATATTTATCTAAAAAAAAGCAATCCAGAGGGCAGCATAGAAATACAAATATATAGAATATTAAAAATAGAGTTTGGAAGATTGGAACAAGTGACAAAGTATAACTTATGTCCCATTGGAGTTGCATAAAGAGAAAGAAGAGGACATTGTAGAAACATTTTTAATAGTAATGATTAAGAAATTTCCAGAAAAAAAATTGAAAATCACTAATATGCAAATTCAGGAAGGCCAATGCATTCCAAACAGAATAAATAAAAAGAAACCCATATCCAGTCATACCATAGTGAAAGCGGGGGATACAAAACAAAGAGAAGATCTTAAAACAGCTACACAGAAAACAGCATGCCTCAACTGAAGGATAACTAGACTAACAACACCAGGAAGAACACAGTGCAATATTATCATCAATGTGCTGAGAAAAAAAAAAATCATCAACCTCAAATGAGATACCTGGCAAAAAAATTCTAACACTGTACCTCAGGAAAAGGGAAGTAATGCAATATTAAATATTTGAGTCATAAGAGCATCTAAAATTACATGGCAAGCGTGTGAGCAAAATTAAACAAAAAAGTCACTGTATACACGTTAATTACATCTTGATTATTCCAAAGAAACACAAAAGATAGAATAAAGTCAAAGACAAAAATAATATGTAAATTGAGAATGGTCGTGATAAAGAAGTTTTTTCAGTTCTTATGTTATTTGTGAGGATAATGATATTGATTAGCTTCAAATTTTCATGAATTAAAAAATGAATAATGGCAACAGTAAAATAATGTCAATTCTCTTATAATTCTCTAAGGGCTTAAATCATTCAGGATCCCAGCATGCTAAAATATTTAAAGAGAGTTACTAAAAAAACTATTAAAAGGAGATGAGTGTAATGTAGGAAAGTGTCAAAGGAGAGTGCAGAATTTGGGACTTTTATCACCACTAGCCCAAAAGGGATAAGGGGATGGAGTGATTATAAGAATCTTTAAGGAGAAAAGCCTATGGAAACAGCTGCCTTGAAAACAATTATAAGGGGTAAGGCAACAAAGGCAGCCTGACACCACAATACAAGGTAACAAATATGCTAAATCCCTCTCCTCTCTGCCATCATTGTCCTGCCTGTGTTCATTATTAGGCAAAGCCTACCAGGTGACTGATGGCAAGGAGTATAGTGATGTAGTCCATACAGGTCAGTCTCTTGCGGCAGAGACTATGGGGGACACAATGCAAGATAAGAGATGTGGAGAGCACATGAATTTCTAGGGCACATATATAAATGAGCTTCACTGCAGCATTTGTGTGTGTGTGTGTGTGTGTGTGTGTGTGTGTGTGTGTGTGGCAGCAGACTATTGAAGAACAGGTAGTTACAATGTGGTGGATGCACAACATGAAACTCTAGGCAGCATTCGGAAGGCAGATTAGATATACAGTGAGCAAAAAGGCAAATATTAAAGTAATAGTACTGAGTGGGGAAAAACGTAAGGAACATGGAGATACGCAGCACAGTAACATTTACCTAAATTAAAAATGCATGCATACAGAACAACAGTCCACATGCGGTAAGACCACATGAAAGCAAAAAAAATGCATAGGGATTTGGTGGAATATGAAGGAAAAACAAGAAAAAGGAAATGAATAAATATGTATCTGTGTAATACAAGAGAGGATCTTGCATACAACTAGTGGTGTTAACGATAATATGCCATGAATTGAGTATTATGATTAATTCAGTGAGAAAAATATAATTAATAAATCCAAAAGAGAGCTAGAAAAGAGAGAAAGGGAAACATCTTTGTGGAAATAAATCTATAACTGCAACAAATGTAAACGGATTAAATGTTTTCATTAAAGATTGTCGTAACATACAGAGCTATTTTTAAAAACAAATTTTCTAGGGAATGTATATACACACATATACATATATATGGTAGATTTTTAGGCAAAAATATCACTAACAATAAAAGTGTGATACTAAACAATAATAAAAGCATTTAAAGTTTTGTTTCTCCAGGAAAATATAATAATTCTAACATAGCATAGACTGAATAACATAGCTTCTGAATATACAAAGTAAAAATTGATAGGACAAATGAGAAATTGACAAGTCAGCAATCATACTGTTAGATTTTGACACATTTTATTTATTGATTGAGCAGACATAATTAAATTAGTAATAATATAAGATGCAGACACAAAAATTAATAAATTATCTAACCCACATCTACAATAATGCACCCCAAAATTGCAGAACATAAAGTCTTTTCAAGCTGATATAATGGATTTCCCATTCTGGTAATTATGTAGTCTGCCTTGTTGTAGACCAACCCTGACAAAATATAAAAGCTGTCACTTTGGAGACATGCAAGGCACACTAATGTAGTGAAGATTTAATGGGAGAAAAATATCTGTGGGAAAGGGGAAAAAGAACTCTTTTCAATCTCATTGATCCCCACTTTTTCCTTCAAGATGTTTGCTGATTTCTCAATGGAAGTCAAAATGCTTGATATTTAAGCAAAACTTTCAGCACTCAGAAGGCTAAATAGACAAAAATTAGAGTTCTGAGCCTTTCATGGAGGAAAAAGTCCCAGTAAACTCCTCCTGCATTCAGCTGAAACTCCTGAAAAGCTACTTTCTAGGCATAGAATTAAATCAAAAATAGGCCAGCTATTATAAGACTGAAGCCCAGTCTCTAATTGTTTCTTTCTACAAGAAAGTACAACATCCAGCGACTCAAATTATTTCCATAATTCTTCCTATACAATATTCAGCATCACTAAGAATTACCCAAAATATCAGACACAAGACAAATGGCCAAACGCCAAGATGAAAAACAAAGTAGAAAAACACTAGCAGTTCATTCAGATTTTAGAGTTATCAAAAACAAACAAAATATATGTATTTTGCCAATAGGTAAATACATATTTACCTATAAATAACAATAGGTAAATACCAATAGGTAAATACATTATACCATAAATACCAAAAAGTAAATACATACAATAGAAAATAACATATTATGATGGCAAATGTCATTTAATAACTGGAAACTGTAAAAAAGAATCAAATATTCATTCTAGAACAGAAATATATAAACTTGAAATAAAGTTTAATGGATGCAGTTAACAGCAGATTAGAAACAATTAAAGAAAGAGTTATTAAATCAGAAGATAGGTAAGGAGATAGTAAACAAAATGAATCCTGAAGAGAAGAAAGAATTAATATAGAAAGAGAAATACGGAAGTCACAGAGGACACAAACAGTAGAAACCATGATGTAATTGGAATCCTTGGAGAAAAGAGAAAGAATGAAATAGACACAAAATCTGAAGAGATAATGGCCAAGCATGATAAAATTCACTAAAGCATGGATTCAAGAAGTTATGCAAATTGCTATAAAGAAAGAAAAATAACAAAAAAATCACATTTGTATACCTCATAGTAAAACTGTTGGAAACAAAAGAAACAAAAATATGAAAGGCAGTTAATAAAAGAAAATAAATATTACCTTCAAAGAACTAATAACATAACTAAAAACTGATTTCCCAGCAAAGAATAAAGTGGAAATCAGAAGTCAATGTGATGATATTTTCAATTTCCCAGTAAAAATAAATGCCAACCCAGTGAACATATTCACCAAAAGACAAAATAAGGATATTTTCAAAGAAACGAAAACTGAGGAAAATATATCATCACTATACCCAAACTTAAGGAATCACTGAAAGGGCATCTTTAGGCAGAAGGAAAATGATCCATGGGAAGCACAGAAATGCAGGAAGGAATCAACGGTAGAGAAAAGTTAAGTCTGTGAGTATACCAAAATAAGATCTACAATAATATTGCCTTTCGGAAATATATTTAGAAGACAATATTCATTAGAAATTATACTTTAAAGCAAGAAACATTTCTAAAAATAAAGATGGCATTTATATAAATAAAACATATAATTTTTAAATTATATACCATCTAGTGTGTGTGTGTGTGTGTATATATATATATATAATTCAATAAGATGTAGATTCAGGAGGTTTGAACATATATATCATGATTAATAGGACCAAAAATATGATGTCTCTAGAACTAAATCTAATAAAAGATGTGCATAACATTTATATAAAAACTTACAGAGCATTGCCAAAATCCATTAGAGAATAAATAACCTGGAAAATGTACTATATTTATGGATTGCATGACTTGATATTATAAATATGGTACTTTTCCCCATATTAACCTATATAGTCAAAAATATATTTGTAATCAAGATATTTCAAATCAAAATCACAAGTTTAGGGTCAGTGGAAGGGATGCGAAAAGGTAGAATGTTTTCAATGTAGACTGAGAAAAAAGAGGTATGAACAGCCAAGGCAATCTGAAGAAGCAGAGCGAGGTGAGAAATTTTGACTCACAAAATAACAAAAGTGATCATGCCTTTAAATGGTGGCATTTTTGTATTGATGCAAAGAGGGACATATTAACCAAGGAACAGAGATCCCAGAAGTTCTGTTATAAATGTGAAGTAAGACTACACATTTATAACAGAACAGGTGTTGCTGATGTCTGATGTGGGGATGGGAGCGGAGAGAAACAGACAATTTGATGAATGATACCTGGACATATGGGTACCCATGTGGGAAAATTGGACTTCTACCTCACACCATCCACAAATACTATTTTCAGACTAATTAAAGCAAATGTAAAAGGCAAAATTCTGAAAGACAGTAAAGTATACTTACTGACGTGGGGAGAGGAAGATTTCTTAAACACAAACGGAAGATTGATAAGAAAAATGAAAGCAGTAAGAGAAATGTTGATAAATTTGACAGTTTTAAGAGCTTCTCTCCGGCAGAAGACACCATATGATGAAAAGATGAGTCAGGAACTTGGAGAAGCTATTTGCAACACGTTAGTATCCAGAATACATAAAGAACACCTACACATGAATGGGAGAATCAAATAATGTATTTTAAAGCCGTAATGAAACAGCGCTTATCACCTGCCACCCCAAGTGTTGGCAAAAATGAAGAACAGTTAGAACCATTTATGTAGTGGTGTGGGAGAACATATTATTGAACCAAAAAAAAAGCAAATTACAAACAAATGCACAAATTTCATCTATGTAAATTTCAAAAACTTAGAAAACTAAGCCATACATTATTTAGAGAAATGAAAATGTGTAGTAAAACCATAAAAAAAAGTGTAATGTAATGATAAAATCACATCTCAGGCAGTGATTACCTCTGATAGACACACTGGGAAACTGAAAGATAATGGTACTGTTCTTTTTCTTAAACATGGTTCAATGTATCAATATTCTTGATGTCTGACATCTATTTTATAAATAATCCTTAGTACCTATAGTTACTAACAGGTATATGAGCACTGTTTTCAGGAAGAGTTTAGGTATCCTCTCACACCAAATCTAAGTAGCCATAACAGTTTGCTGACGATTTCCTGGAAACAGTACATTGGCTCCACAACCTGGACAGGATATTTCATAATATTTGGAACTGTGCAACTTCTGGGAACCCCAGCCCTTTTATAACCTTATTTAGCATTTTATCGGTAGAAGGCTACAATTGCTAATCAAAGGAGAGATCCTTCAGATGGGTCTTGAAATGTTTAATAATTAGGCATGAATTGTCATGGATTTCTAAAGAAATGTATCCACAACTATGGCAACCCTCTCTGCATGGGGTGGCTTCTAACGGGGTACCCAGAGCCCAAATGTGTGGGATATTACAAAACTCTCTTATGGAGATGGACATGTGGATTGAGTTGTAAGACCCAAAAAAGACTTCCTCTTAGCTAGTTTCTTAACAGTAGACATAACTTAACTTTTCAATTTTGTGTTATGTTTAAACTCAGATAAAAAAGAGAAGCGATCTTCTCTGTATTAAGGTTTCTGCCGGAGAAGCTGGTAGAAGGCTTTTTGTGAAAGTCAGGCTGAGTGAGTCCCGGATAAAGTGCTTTAACCTCACACATCTGTTCCCCAAAACACATCCTTCCTAGCCTCCTGCTACCTGAAATTCTGCTCCCATTTAATATCTTTAGTAAAGACGACAATCTTCCCTTAGAGGGAAGGAGCTTATAACATTTTTCCCTGAGAGAAATTAATCACAGAGTGAGTCAAATACGCAGAAAAAAAGAGGACAGATTCTTTGGTCTGAAATCATCTGAATTCATGAATAAGGGCGCTGTGGAAGCGCAGGGTGCCTAGTGGTGAAGACGCTGTGACAGAATGAATAAACGGGTGAGGAAACGTCTATTAGAGCTTGGAAGGCAAATTTCAACTACCTCGCTATTTTATCACATCCCAACATCCCATGAAGATCCTTACGAACCCTACATTTCCTGGGGGAAACAGCTACAAAACGGTGCTGCAGCGCGAAGGGAGAGGAAAACTGCTTTCGTCTTCAGCAAAAATTCACGAAGGGACTGCCCACAGCCAGGATTTTGACTGATGGATAAGGAAAATGAGTTGCACTTTCTTAAAGTTATTTATTTAATTGACCTATGAAGGAACGTGTT